>VCRD01001261.1:78010-153096 GCA_006783055.1 Trinorchestia longiramus
GTTGCCGGGTGGGTAGGGGTGTCGGGTGGGCAGGGGTGTCGGGTGGGCAGGGGTGTTGGGTGGGCAGGGGTGTCGGGTGTGCAGGGGTGCTGGGTGTGCAGGGCTACGACGACAAAATGTCCGTAGATTGTTTCAGTTTGGGGATCCTTCTTCTCAATAAAACTCAACACAAATATCGTATTATGTACTATATTACAACTCAAAGAAATGTCGTACTCTATGACTACATAAATTACAAATGCTAATTAGTGCTGTCATGTCTCTGCGTACTAATCATTTGATGACTTCAAAAATGGCCTCCCGAGTAGGTCATTATAATATTCAGAAGTAAGGTATCTTGCACAAATTGATGTATTGATGTACTCAATAAATGTTATGTTTTTATTTGAAACGATGTTAACGATATTGAAGCAAAACAATACTTTATTGTTGATCCAAAAAATTAGAGAATATATTATCACAGAAAGTTGGATTTCGAGGTCGAATATTATTGACTGGGGGAACATTTTGCCCTAATCCCTTTTAATTTTATTTCAGACTCTGGAAGACATGCCAGAGTTGGTGTCTAATCAGCCTCGTCTGAAGCACCTGCTCAACAGCCTGCGTGCTCAGCTGACTCCTGCATCCTCCAGCGCGCCTCTAGTCAGGTCCTCTGAGAACGGAGTCTTGGCGCTGCGCGTTAATGAATGCGACTCGAATAAGACCAGCGAGAACGGGGTTGTCAGGTCTCCCCCGAATGACAACCAACATCATTCCTCATCGAATGGTGTAGATTCTAATGCTTCCACTAGAGTTCCTGAAGTTCAAGCGAAACCTAAATCACCTATAAACCGGAGCGTCATATTAGAATTAGATCATTCGGAAGGAATACTACACTCTGACCACACAAGTGGAAGTGTGTCGTACCACTCGAATGGGAGTCCTCCTCTTGGTACTGACCTTGCTAATAATGGAAATCATATCCCAGAAAAAACCTCTAGCACTAACGAGTTCAGCGCTCATTTTGACCTGAATGCCAACCCTCCCTCAAGTCCGACGAAGCAAGCCTCAGCCGTCGATTGCGTCAACAAGCCTACTACTATTTCCCCGCTCACTAACAAGACTCCAGTATCGTCCCCAAAAATGTTTTCTCCCAGTGGGTTAAGCTCCCCACGAGGCCTGACGTCCCCACATGGGCTCACCTCCCCATTGCTCCAAAGGTCGCCTCTCAACGTTACTCAACTCGGACCTCATCCTCTACTCGTACAGACGGAAACTCATCTGTAGAAGGTGAGTTCCCTGTGCACGTAGACTTGACTCATGTTCTATACGCTGTAAAGGATTTCATGAAAATTAAATTGTAGTCTCTTAAAAATGTATGTATGCACAACTAGGTAAGCCTTTGACAGATCCTTTTAATTCAATTAAAAACTATTACAGTCCACCCTGCATGAAATGAGTACCAATTGCGTTGTACTGTCGAGATGTTTAGCTCTCGTTGCTGTACTCCTTTTACAGCATGGTCGGCGTCCCTCTCTAACACCCATAATTTTGCGTTGAAGGTTTGTATATATGGTATCGTATTCTTGTATCTTCTGTTGAGATCACCTAGTTCCTTGTCCAGTGTATCTCTGACATTGTCCATCTGACAACACGCTTCCGAAATTTCGGCAGTGCCGAAATCATCTCCTTTTTAACCTTTTGCTATCCGTTACTTTTCACCATACATTCAACTCATCTTAATATCTGCATTTTTTCAATCCGAAAAACTTATTTACCACAATTATCTTATCCCAGCAGCTCATTTCACACTCGTCTAATCTGTGTCACTCATCTAATAGCATCTCGACTCTTGTGCATTTTTTATACTGTAAACCACTGTATTGAAAGGCCTTTCAATAATTAGGGCCATTGGTCTATGTACGTATGTAACGAAAAAATTAATTTTGTATAACCATCCTGAAACAATACTTTCCGAGCAGGTGACGGTGACCGATGCGTCGCAATCCAGTAACGAAGCAGCCGAGATGACCTACGGGAGAGCCGGGTGTTGAAGTCCGCGGTTCAGCCAAAACTCGGGGAGCGTTTGGCTAAAGCAACGGTGGCACTGATGGAGAACAGATGCGACAAAATGAGTGCAATGCATGCGACCTATTCTAGTTCTACTAAATTTAACCCACTGGAAATAAGTGACGGTCATTTGACACTACTGGATTAGTTACTACTAAATAAACCAAGTGCCTCCAATTAGAAATTGAGCACTGTGACTAAGGTATGTGAAGAGTGCACCAGCTTAATTCAGGATCCCCCACTAAAATGTCGCTTAATGCGCGAAACGATCTGGTTATCTACGAAAGTCTGTGGTAAAATTATGCTTGTCTGATTTGAATCGAGAACACTCTTTTTGCAGTCTCGCCATTCTTCAATGATAAGTCATTGACTTATTAACTTAAAACAGATATTTGTCACGCTCTCAGCTGAGCCAGATACTAGTCTTTGTACCATGAACTTTTATCGACCAATTATCGGCCGACTCTTTCCGAACAATTCATTCTTTTCTTATACCAAAGAACTTCGGAAAACAAGCATTTTATTTGTGTTCAAAATGAAAAATGCATAATTAAGAAACCTTTTCATTATGAATGCAAGAAAAATATTTGACTGGATACCATTAATATTTAGAACCACTACCAGGGGGTACATTGGCCACTCCAATTGGTTGACGGTCATTTGTATTTCAGAAGGTAGCCATTGCTCTCACTCAACATTTAGTTGTTTATCCAGTCTTAAATAAACTCTGTGTGTTACCGTAGGATATTTTCAACACTAAAGGAAATAAGATACTAGTAATATACCTTAACTATGTCGTAGCAATCTTAACCGTAGAGCTGTAGTGACTTGCAGCGAGTTTCATGTATGTGCAACGTATATACAATTATCATACTAATATAGCATGTATGAGGCATACATTTTCCTTTTTGCCTCTTTCATGACGTCACAAGAACCAATTAGGAAAATGTTATTGGACACCGCCTTCGTTTATACTCTCAACGTTTCCACAAATATATTGGTTGTTCAGTAGTGTAGTAAGTAATACCGATTATTCTTAGCATACAGTGGCAGTGAAGGTAACTTCTTATCACCTCATAATTTCTACGCTGTAGAAATCACACTATGACTTTGGAGTGCCTTTTTAATTGGCTTGGTTTGCTTTGGAAATATGGCGCCAGGAAAATTTTGCAGGTGTTTCGATCATGGTTATTTGATTACAGCACATTAGTAAAGCTGTTATCTGCTCACGCTTACAGTATGTGTTGAGGAGTAGGTGGAAGGACGGGAGCGGGTGATGGGAAGTTACTACTAATGTACATTGATTACTTTCGTCATGAACTTGCAGCTCATGAGAAAGTTGGTATTGCTACTGACTTGGGTCACAGAACGAGACGACGCTCGTACGCTGTAGCAGACGGAGGAATACACCACTGTGCTTTGTTGCCATTGTTTTGGTGTGACACGGTGACTCTTCTAACGTAGACCAAAGACTTCTGTTATAGAATTTTTGTTATTTTACGTTTTTCTATCGTATTAGCGATCTTTTGGGAGTGTTTAAGAAGTTGTGTGTTTTTAAAACTGCACGTCTCTCAGCTGCAACTTTGGTCATACGTTAATCACGAACACCGCTGTAGATTGTGAAGGCGCCTCAAGCGACTGAAGCTGCGCGTTGAGTGATTCATACTCGCTCCAATGATGCAATCTAACATGTGTTGCTAGGATAAAGCTGTAAAGGTGGTCTCCTCTTTAGAGCCAGATTGTTTCTGAATTTTAGCAAATTCAAATTCACCTACACTATGTAGAAGTAAACAGTCACATGATGTGCATCTGAAACGATTTTTTTTCTAGAAACGCCCGAACATAGAAAACTCGGCCCGTCATACTTTCATTTAAAAAGAATTAATAAGAAATTTTACATAAAATTCGTAGCCCTTCGAAACTTTTAGCTTAGGAGGGGGTAAGTTAGCGGGCGTGCACACAAAGCAGCACCTCCATGCTACCTCCGACCTTGCAATTCAACATACGGGACTAGACAGACTAACATTAATGAAGCTCAAGTCACAGCACAGATGAAGGTTGTAGCAGGAGGACGCAATGGGACCCCTGTTTCTCATTTAATTTGTGGTTGTGAAGCGACGGTTTGTTGTTCCCTCATTATCTGCACGAAAAATTATCTAATATTAAGTTAATCGTTTTTTTAACCTTTAAAACTTTATTACCAACAGTAGAAGTACAGGGTGCAACAATATAACTTCCTTTTTTCATAGTGCTTTGGTTTGAAAAAAATTGAACTTCTGTTCCCGCGACATGGAAAAGTCGAGGATACCACAAACTTTAACGAAAGGACGATTGGATATTTAGGGAGCAGTTCACTGAACAAAGGCCAGTATGGGCTCAGTTTCAGTACGTTATTTGAATTCCTAACTGACAATTTTGTAAGAAATTAAAAAATGTAAAAGATGAATGAAATTCGCCGCAGCCGGGAATTTAATTAAACTTAAGTACTACCTTGTGCCCAAAGTAGACTTATTGTACAAAATTCCTTGTAGTCATTAAATTTCTTTCCATGCTGCATCGTATACAATCGTAATGCCTATTTACAAATTCTTCACGTGAGCTCTTCATTAGTAATTAGGCACTATTGAGAACATGGTGGTGCAACAGAGTTGGTAACGCTGAATTAATGTTCTAACGTATTGACATGGCCACGACTGCTGCGCGACGAAACTGTTTCACTTTTTTTCAAGCAATTCGGAAAGTATCACGCTTTGACAGAAAGAGAAATGGTTGAGTATGAGGGTGGTTAGGTGTTACGTGTTGTCTGGCTTACGGAATTTTTTAAGGACTTTTAAGAATGTTACAAGATTTATGAGACGATGATCCAGAAGTGTCCGGTCATAAACTGACGAGATGGACGTGTGACATAAATATGGTAGAAGCAGACGGAGATGCATGGAGATTGGGATAAAGAAAAAAGTAATATAACTGAGCATATATGTACAATACTTGTAGAAAAGACACCAATAGTATGAAGAATTCTCGGATTCCGCTGATGTGTGAGTACCTCACTAGAGGCTTGAACTGCAGTAAATTACACTTCATTCTATTCAGGTGTGAATGAAACATATAATAGATTCTCTATTCTCAATGCTAGCATCTTAATAATAGTGATAATGCTGGCAACAATTGTTTCCAACGACCGAGGGAACCTCAACATAACTCAGCAGGAGTAAAGCAGCTAGAGCTGCAAACTCCTTCAGCAGAGCATTTACAGGACCTGTCCGCAAGAAGCGCTTGAGTGGGAACCACAGCTGTAACAGTGTCTCGTTTAAGCATCTCACAAAGAAGGATAGTGTTGGGCCATGATATATCATTTAGATTAAGTTCTGTGACTTTGCTTGCGATAAGGCTAGCCGTGCTCATCGCGGTATGAACTTAGATAAAGTACGGATGAGGAATAAACGATACGCATAGAAAGCTATTTAATGGAAAAGCCCAGTAAAACGATGATTGATGTTAAAAATAGAAAGTATGAGCGGGTTGACCCAATTCAGAATGACGCTGCATCCCGGTGGATAGTAAGGGCAATAAGCGAGGCTTCTCAGAAGGTTCGAGGGGGAGGTATTGCAGCGATCACTAAATTGCAAGCACTAACAAAAGGTGTAAAATTTTCAAGCCTCATTTGTCGTAGCCATTTAACAGAAACAAGCACAGTACCATTATGAGATACTCTACACGCTGCACACATCAGCGACACATTGCTGACGCTGTGAATAGCTAGGACACTCACAGAGCAGTGTGATTTACTCGATGTAAACTGATAACACACCACCAGTGAACTCAACATAAATGATGCATCAAGGACGATGTCCCAAGACACTGAAAGATAAGCCGTTTAGTCCTACGTACATAGCTTCTATCGCAAGTTAGCTGGGAAAACAAAATGCAAAATTAATACGTATGCAAGCCAATATATACAAATCTAGACACTGTGTCTTCAAACCTATACATTTAAGGACAAATGTGCATATATATAAATATATATATATATATATATATATATATATATATATATATATATATATATATATATATATATATATATTCAGTTAGGTTTTTCCAGTTATATGAACGCTAATAAAAACAACTCATATATCAAATAAAAGAGAAATGTATCGTCTTTAATAAGATCCAAGAATTATTCAACATATCCTTTTTCCTTGATAACCTGGCGGAGACGATGAATCACCTGATCACACGTGGCACGCACAGTTTCAGCGTCAATTTCTGCCCAAGATTTAGTTAGTTTTTGCTTCAGAATCTCCTCACTTGAGTGGGATACAGCGCAGGACTTCTGCTCCAAGATAGACCAAATCCAAAAGTCCATTGGATTTAAATCAGGAGAAGATGAAGGCCATAGTTCCTTGGGCCAAAACGACTTGAAATTGTTTTTACACCAGTCCTGGACCAATCTGGCTGTGTGAGAGGTTGCTCCATTCTACTGAAATGTAATTCATTCATTTTCAGTGATTTTCCTCACGTAAGGAACAACTTCACCCTTTAACATCTTCAGATAAACATGTTAGTTGATTTTGACTCCAGCCTCGATGTAAATCAAAGGGGTTTTGAGACCTGTGGACGTAACCCCTGCCCACACCATTACGGAAGCTGGTTTTTGCCTAATGTCGACTTTCGACAGGCACTGAATCTTTAGATTTAATTCAAATCCGATCATTTGGCTGTTGTGTATGGCTCGAACGGTGAATAATTTTTCATCAGTCCAGAGAACTTGTGGCTGTGTGGCATCAAGGAGCTTATTCAAAAGAATCTTTGATCTTTCGAACCTCTTCTTCTTTGTGGCATCAGAAAGAAGTTATAGTTTGGTAATTTTGTTGGACTGGACCTTAACATCCCTTACTAGCACCCTCTGGACTGTTGAACGGCTAACATGTGCCTCTTTAGCAAGTTTTCTGGTGCTCCTTCCAGGATTCCGTCGCAACGTTTCTCTAATGTTCTTAATGAGGTTTTTGGTTCTTGACACTTGACAAAACACCGGCACTAGACAAAAAGAAAAAGAAATGGGGAATAAAACCGGAAGATGTAAATGCAGATACCCGAAATTTTATTGAACAACAGTTTAAGTAACATACTATATTATTTTTTAATGTAACAGCCTCCAGCAGCGACAACCATCTCAAGGGGGGCGCAAAATCAGCCACACGCTTTGGCGACTACGTCCTTGTCTATGGAGGCGAGTGCCTTCACGATGGCAGCCTTCAGAGAGTCGATTGTGATGTGGGTGTATTTGTTGGTCTTGGCTTCGATCATGCCCCAGAAGAAATAGTCAAGAGGGTTGAAGTCTGGTGAGGAGGGCGACCACAAGTCCGGCGACCAATGGTGAGGAACATTGTTTGACAGCCACGCTTGGGTCGTTTTGGTCTTGTGTGCAGGAACGGAGGCCTGATGGAAGACGTAGGGGCGTCCTGCGGCGATCTCGTCCATCCACGGTTTCACCACTCTCTCCAGCACCTCCTGTTAGATCTCGGCGGTGATTCTCAGGCCCTTTTGAAAGAAGTGCAGTGGCATGACATGTCCTTCTCTGGAGATGACTCCAAGGCGCATGACGGAGAAGGGAATCGTAATATTGCATTAGAAAATAATGTATTTAACATAAACTGTTGTTAAATAAAATTTTGGGTATCTGCATATACAACTTTCATTTTTATTCCCCACTTCTTTTTTTGTCAAGTGTCATATTTATCTGCGACACCCTGTATATATGTACATACATTTGCCAATATACATATATTTGGTAAAAACGCATAACAAAGTCATCGTACAGACGTACAATTTAAACTATAGAGGAAAAGAAAAATTAATAAAGCGGTGATTTACGTGATGTTCAAGCATAAATGGTAGGACATTTTCATCTCACATAACTGTTGATTTGTGGACCTCGTCTTGATAGCTCAGTGCTCCTCTGAATGACGATGCTTCCTACGAGGACGCTGACGAGCGCAGACAAAATTAGCATGTGGTCCATTAAAGATAAGTAGACCAAGCTGCTCTCAGATTTCTGAGTCTCCGTGACGAGGTGGAAGGCCAAACATTTTTGTGGCAGGTGATTTTACTGAGAGAATGGATATAATTATAAGTTCACTAAAAAGCTTCCTTAATTTTGAAAAGTGAAATACTCTCGATAAGGAGATGCCTCTTTAGCTTGTTCTAAATAAAAAATAATATCAGCAAACAGACATATTGCTTGAAGCAAAAGGTATTGAGATATCGCTCAGATGAACCCACCAACGTTCTGAACTGCTCAAACATCTCGGTTTTGAACAAGACAGAGAGAAGCTCTTCGTAATACAACACACATCTGTGACAGATGCTGAGACTGATGCTGACGCTGATATTGACACTGATACTGACACCGACACTGACACTGATACTGACACTGACACTAAAATTGACACTAACACCGACCCTGATGGTGGTTTTTTGACAGTTGGCTTAGTTCCCAGCGAAGTTTAAACAGCAGTAAGATAGCAAAGTTTAAGACAGCTGTAGGACAGTGAAGTTTAAAGCAGCAGTAAGATAGCGAAGTTTGATGCAGTAGTAAGAAAGTGAAGTTTAAGACAGCAGTAAGATGGCGAAATTTAAGACAGCAGTATCATTGGTCACAAATAACCAACAACTTTATGAAAGTATGAAAAACTTGCCCTGCCAATACCGTGATTTTGTTCAGTTATATGTTGCAAATTAATTGAAATAAAACCAATTTATAAGAAATTGAATTGCCATAGAATGAATCTTCCTCCTTATTTCCTCTAATTGATAATTACACATTAATGAGCGAGATGCAAGTTTGATAGGAATAATTTATATTAAAAGTTTACAGAATTTCACTGCAAATAATTTTTGGAAGCCCTTTAATACAATTCTGCTATCATGATTCCAATTCTATAATATGTCTTTCAATATCCAGATCATAAAATGATACGCTGATACAGATCATAAAATACGCTGGTACAGCTTACCAGGGCTCCCACTCATGGGTTTTTCCACCCAGATCTGGGTTTTCTCGACCCCTCCTGGGTTGCTAGGTTTAATTTTTGAAATATCGCTAAATCTGTTTTTTTGAAGTCAGGCAGTAAATTCAGCCCTCATTACCTCATAGTGCAGTGGTTAACACTCCTACCCTATGGTGGTAGGTACGAGGGTTCGAATCCCGTAAACGTCGTAGTAAATAAAAAAGGATTGTGGGCGTGGCGCCACCTTACAGTATGTATAACACTGAGACGTCAAACGACAGTGTAGCACGGCCCCCCTCCAACGCCCAAATACACATGACACCCCACACCACCACACCTAGCATCAATCCCCCACTAGCCGACCCTTTATAAAGACCACCTACAAGAACAAACCCCAATGACAAACCCCCACCACTCAATACATGTGCGCAGAGCGCTCATTTCTATTTCCCTCCTAATATCCCCTCCGTTTCACCTCTTTACTTAGGTACACCCTGTGCCAAACTCTCTCTCAAATCTTTTCTATTGGTACCGACCACCACCACCACCACCACCGACAGTGTAGCTGGTTGGACTTGGCCCTTTATGTCAACGACCAAGTAGGGGACCTCTCCAAGGTGGGGTGCGAGGGCGGTGACGTGCCGGAGCGCTAATAGCTATAATATTATATAGGCATATGTTCACATACAGCGAAGATGCTGAATATCCCTGATCTTGCTAGGCATGGGTAAAACTAAGATCGCGTGCGCAGTTTGAAACTCTATGGAGCTAATCTTACGTCGTCAGACCACTCTGAACCAATGGTCTTAAGATTAAGGTAGGTCATCAGCGGGCAAGGTTTCCATGTGTAGACATGCATTTCCAGACAGTAAATTCATCATTAACTGGAATAAATTGAATAATGCAGTTAATAAATTTTGTTTCTATCATATGTTCACCGTATGATACACCGTATGCAAAAGCATATCAGATACAAAACTACGCTTATCGAATGGGGTAGAATGTGTTCAACCTGTTTCTCGCCCGTAAAAACGAGTAATGAACGAGTATCTTACTAATTTGCTCTCCCGGCTTGTGTGAGCTTGTGTTGCTTGGCTTGTTGCAATGACGTGACGCGCATTTTGATCGTAAAACTGATTGTGCATTCTTCAAAAGTGAATGTCTAGAAATTTATTATAGATATTTAATTTTCATATTTCAGCCGCACTCGTATTCAAAATGGCTAGCCCTCCAAAAAAGATGTCTAAAAAGTGATAGAAGCAATCTTTCAAAGAACAATGGTTAAAGGACGAGATTTTGAAAGAGTGGCTTAAAGAAGATCCAAGTGAAAAGGGTTGTAGTTACCGCACATGCTGTGATACAAAAATAGAAACACATATAAGTCAATGTTGTTATCGCACAGTAAAACTGCTATACACGAGAAAAACAAATCTGCGAAATCAACAACGAAGTTAGATATATTTGTCAATAAACCGAAGCGTACAGAAAACGAGGAGGTGGCAAAGGCAGAACTGATGATCTCTGCTTTCATTGCCGAGCAGCATCATATGCCATTTGCTCACACTGATCATTTGATACAAGTATGTAAGAAGCCTTTCATAACCGCAATATTGATAAAGGGGTTAAAATGCAAGCAACAAAAGCATTTTATCTCATTCAAGAAGGAATTACTTACCATGAAAAACAAATGGAGGCTATATCGACAATTCAAAGACGTGTCGGTGTCGAATAAATCTATACCTGATTTCTGGTACTCTGCATAAGATCAAGGACGGATTAGACAACTCAAAATTCGGAATACTTTCTGACTTCATGACCAACCAAACTGTTCTGCCACGCTCATCCGCATCAGTAGAAAGAATATTTTCACTTGTAAATCATGTCAAAACAAAACAAACAAACACGCTGAAAACAGACACTGTTAGGGATAGGTTGTTGGCAAAACAAGCATTGTCAAGGAGTAAAAAAACCTGTCACGATTGGAAACCTAAACCGGAATTAGTATGAGATTTCATCAACAGAGTATGTCACCAGCATAATGAAAAGCACCTTGCACAAGAGAAAAGTCATCTTAATGTCGATATTTGCGCAGCAGAAGAGAATTGGTAGAAGGAACAAGAATAAAATCAGTATTACTATCATCGTTTTAACTCATGTAAGTTAACTTTTATTGTTTTCTTATTAAAATAAGACTTCTAGGTTTTTTTTAACGAATCTGTTTTTTTTCATGTTCAATCTAGGTTTATCTGAAAATTTTGAGTGGGAGCCCTGCAGCTTACATTCAGCTCGTACTTCAATATTACAAGCCACTGAAATTCAACAAGAAACAATTGTGCCTATATGAAAAGATTTATTTCGGATCTAGGAGAATGAAGTTCATTTTAACGAGCGGAAGGGAAGATCCGATGACGGGCACAACTGAATAATGGGAGAGAAACAGCTGATATTTTTCTCTTTCGTACAATGTTACGAATGAAAATAACGTCATAGCTGGCATATCTGGAGTCACATCATAATAACTTAGGTTCATTTGTCGAGGCAGCTTAGAAGAAAAGTCCACTATGCAGTGTCCCAAGCAAACAAAAGTTGGAATGATCGTTGATAGTTAGTCATTGCCTATCGAGTTTTTGCTCAGAAGGAAATTTAAGTAGAAAATGTTTTCGTTACAGATTTCATCAGCACAAGTTCATGAAATAATACTTTATTACGTAAACACTTAATAATTTGATTTAGGTAAAGTTGAATAATCTAAGGGTTCATCTAAAATTTCATAGCCCTAGTCCCTAATTTTGTGAGCAATTTTATTGACTCGAGCATCCTGTTAAATTAAGTTTCAGAGTCAGACTTAGTAATTTAAAATTTGAATAATCTTAATTTAATTTCCTTACAACAATAATGAACCCTGTGAGCGAATGCTGAGAGTTATAGGTATCTGTTTTATCCTTTAGGAATTATCAGACTCATAACTACATGTATGGGATGTAGGAGCAAAATCACAGAGTTGAAACGGCAAATTATGTATGCGGCTGCTTCCAATAGACAATTTATAGAACAGATTTCAATGTAGTGGTATTTCACAACGGAAATTTTGCTGTATGGCTTAACATGATGACTGTGCATTTGTAAATAAATTCATAATATGTATTTGCTTTTACACCTACATTAAAAAACATAATGCAGAAGAAACTTCCTGGTTTTCTCACTTCTAATACATTCCTCTCCTAGGTCAGGGCGTCAAACGCACTCGTTGCTTTTCTAAAGTGCCTCAAAAAACTAAATAACCGCCCAGACCTTTTCAGGCACGTGGTACCTTTTCATATTAGTTGAATCATCGAGCTGATATGAATAAATTGAACTGCTTTGTCGGTAAAGACCTTTTACCTCCCTCGGCTACTTCCTATCTAACTGCATTGCTTCCGCCTCTTCCACCCGTTCGGTAGCTGACTGTTCTACCTGCTCGGTTGCCGCCTGTTTTACCCTCTCAGTTACCGCCTGTTAACCTGCTCAGTTACCGCCTGTTTATCTGTTTGGTTACCGTGAAGACCCTTGCAAAATTCAGGATGCACATTTATGTCTACGAGCACAAATTAGTACTTAATTTAGGCTCATGGGCATAAATTAGTAAGTTATAAGCATATATTTATTATCACCTAATTTTTTTTGAGCAACCTAATGAATACACATTACAGAATACGTTCGGATCAATGAAGAGATACGTGAGAATGTAATACCTAGAAAAAAGATTTCATACTAATAATTCACACAATAATACCATTAACCGGGAAATTAACCACTTATCAGCACGTAATATCACTCACCAGCTTGGTCGACTGGTGAGCGAATCTACTTTCGAGCGGGAAGACCCGGGTTCGAATCCCGCTGCCGACATGGTTGACGCGGCTAGAAATACGGCTTGGGACTTGGGTAAACTACCGAATAATTATCGAAGTAATTATCCGACCCAAGAATGGGCCAGAAGGTTCGTTCCTATAGCCTCATTCTATTCTATTCTATTCTAAATAGTGCGTTTTCAGCAATGCAATGCTAATACGCAACACGACGCTCACTAGCTACCGTGGCAGGCAACACGACGCTTACCAACGAAAGTGACACACAACACGACGCTTACCAGCGACAGTGACATGTTACACGACGCTTACCAACGACTGTGACACACTACACGACGCTTACCAGCGACAGTGACATGCTACACGACGCTTACCAGCGACACTGACACGCTACACGACGCTTACCAACGACTGTGACACACTACACGACGCTTACCAGCGACAGTGACGTGCAACACGACGCTCACCAGGGACAGTGACATGCTACACGACGCTCACCAGCGACATTGACATGCTACACGACGCTTACCAGCGACATTGACACGCTACACGACGCTCACCAGCAACAGAGACATGCTACACGACGCTCTCCAGCGACAGTGACATGCTACACGACGCTTACCAGCGACATTGACACGCTACACGACGCTCACCAGCGACAGAGACATGCTACACGACGCTCTCCAGCGACAGTGACATGCTACACGACGCTCACCAGTGACACGCTACAGGCTACACGACGCTCACCAGCGAGTAACGGCAGTAACACGCAACACCACAGAGAACGGACAAGTGCTGCCCTGCTCCTTCAATCATCCCGGCTTGAGGTTTCAAATAGAAACGAACCTATCTTGAACGCTTTCAAGGTATTTTGAATACATCTTCCATCCATGTATTTTCTCACACATTCATAGAATTATATATCTGAAGCATGATTCCCTTTCATACATTTATTATTTTGTTATCAATTGCTATCACCATGGTAGAGCTGCTCAATTATTGACTCACTGTAAAGTGTAAGACTTTGAACAATTACATCTACGCCGAGCTCATTGTTTTTGAGGTCAAGGAACAGCCTTTCTCGACTCAAGGAAAATCAGTTTGCAAAGTATTTCAAAGGGGAATAAATAAGCATTTAGATAAGATAGATTATTAAATAAAAGTATACATATATATATAATAAGTACATAAGCATGTATATATGTGCATAAATAACTATCAAAAAGAAATATGTCAACAAAAATTCAGAGTATAATTACTCGTATATTCTCTCGAGTTGAGGGGAATAGACATGCATTTTTAGATACCAATAAACCTTTCCCTTAATTGGCAATTTGAACAAATTACCGGTTGCTACTGTGGTTAAACCAGGTACATAATAAAAATGATAACAATAATAATGATAATGATAATAATAATGACAACGATAATGAAAATGACACTTATAGCTGTCAAAAATATAATATAATTGCGATTAGGTACAGCTCTAGAAAAGTTTCATAGATGACAAAATTATTAGGACAACGAGCTGTGAAGTAATAAAATTAATAGAAGAGGTAATTACTCATATTACACTGATAACAAAAAAATTAGTAATAACCCCTATTAGAGCAAACAATACCAGCAATAATAATACGATATTGATGAAAATAACAACATTCCAACTAAAATTGATAAATAGAAAAAAGAGTAACTGTAATGATGGTAATGATACATACATAGGACATGTACACTCAACGGTGTGAAGCTATAGGGCGCCATCTGGCCAGCTACGTAAACAAACCATTAGTCGAACTGCGGAGGACCAAGAAATATGCTTAGCTCCACAAGACTGCAGAGCGAGTTGTACGTTATGGAGCGTGAAAGACTCTACGACAAAAATTAGAAATGAATAACAAAAGAAAAAAGGTAAGCTTGTATAAAGTGGCCATGAAGCGACAGACAGACTTGGAAGCTAGGGTTGCGAGGTAGAGGTGTAAACCTGTAGGGCCACTAAAATATTCACGATATTTTAGCGGCCCTACAAACCTATACTCTGCATCAACGATCTTGATGGCGGAATCATCAGTAAAATAAACAAATTTGCCGATTACACGAACCTCTGTCACAGAGCATTCACCGAAACAGAGAGTAACCATCCAATCCGACCTCAACGATCTTCTACAATGGACCGAAACCTGGCAAATGAGCTTCAACATTGATAAATGTTCAGTAATGCACATTGGTGCAAGTAACCGGCACTTCCAACACACGATGAATGACATACCCATTGAAACAGTCCAGCAACAGATCTAGGTGCCATTGTCACTGAAAATCTCAAACATGACAAATAAGTGGAAAAAAGCGTCAAAAATGCGAGCAGAGTTCTTAGTTTCATTGCACGAAACTTTGAATGCAAGTCAAAGAACATAATATTACCGCTCTATAAAGCGCTAGTCTGGCCTCATTTAGAATATGCAGTGCAACTCTGGTCTCCTACCTTACGAAAAGATATTTATAAAATGAAAAAATACAACGGAAAGCAACAAAGATGATTCCAGAACTCCGCAATCTCAGCTACGAAAAACGTCTTCAACGCCTTGAACTAATTTCCCTAGAACAAAGAAGACTGCGAGGACAACTTATTGAGACCTTTAAGTATGTCAACGGCCTTAACAATGTTACCCTGGAAGGTCTTTTCGAAAGAGACGGTAACGTACGAACCAGAAATAACGGTCAAAAACTATTACTGAGAAACTTCAAGACATCTCAAGCTATGAACTTTTTCCAGTTAACATTGCCGTAACTTGGAACCAGCTGCCAGAAAACACAGTTTCTGCTGGCACTGTGAACACATTCAAAAATCGTCTCAATAAATTTTGGATTACAAACCCCCCTGTATTACATCCTACTAACTCTATGTCCTAACTCCTTAAGGCTAATGTATGATTAAGATATATGCGCGTGACATAAATACTTGTGCGTGAGTGATATGCGTGCACATGACTAAATTGACTTACGTGGTTAAGATGTACGTTCATGACGTACATGCTTTTGACCATGCTTTAGACGGCATGGGACTTCGGTATCGAACCAAGAAAGGGCCAAACGGCTCGTTCCTATTGCCTTATTCTATTCTATTCTATTTCATCATTTACTCACTGCTTCACAAAATGAAATCTCCGTAGGAACTGCTGCTTAAGGCTATACAAAGGAAAATCACAATAACGTACTTTGAACTACAGACTGCGTGACAAAATCAAATTTTAACAATACAAATATAATACGAATACTGCAGGAAGTAAGTAAATTACCTACCGCATAGTGGAATAATGTACGACGTGAATTTTGTCGAATTAGCGAAAACAGACACTATTTAATGAAGAAGTACATGGACTGCTAAACACCAAAAATAGAAACATCGAAACTAAGCAATTGTCATTAATTAAAATGGTTAATTTCAAAGCATATCTGGTACGAAAGTGAAACGCGAAACTCCCTAACACATTGTCAATAGAAAACTCACTCGTCAGAGAGACTGAAAGCGCGAATAGAATTGGTGCTCACTGAGATGGGGTAAAATCTCGTACTTTGATGTTAACGCTTCATTAATTTGAAATTGTTCCGTGTGCATACTTAATTATTCAGCAAGGACGTAATTGAGCTGTTAATAGCGAACTGTTAATTGGACATCATGTTGGGGTTCATCTGCC
The DNA here is from genome assembly GCA_006783055.1 of Trinorchestia longiramus. NCBI lineage: Eukaryota > Metazoa > Arthropoda > Malacostraca > Amphipoda > Talitridae > Trinorchestia > Trinorchestia longiramus. The sequence goes on from VCRD01001261.1 coordinate 94,613, forward strand.
AAAATGTGGTAGATGGCTCGCATTTCTCATTCCGTGATTATTAGAACAACATGCATTACATTTTCTGTGTGTATTGCTTATCCGTCTCACAATAATCATTGAAAAAAATCAGGAACTCTTTTAACATTTCATATATTCGGAGGATTAGAGTCCCCCCAAGTGCGATCATGTTGTGTTGTCTTTCATTAATTAATTATGTCATTTATTATACAAGTATTAATTGAAATATAACGGAAGGACAGTATGCAGAAAAACCAGGCATTGAAACCAAAATTTCGTAAAATATGAGATAGGAAGGAACTCATCGCCAGTCAATCAGCGTACAATTAAAGTATTTCTATATTTAATTAATTAATTAATAAATTTAATAACAAAATGAGGACGACAAAAATTACATCCGTATCGCCTCATAACTATATTATACATGATTTCCAAATTCTGTGTAATAATTATCATACAAAAGCCATTAAACCAATCGAAATTTTCAACTTCGGCATTAACACAAATTTTCATCGGATTTTTCCTGGTCGAAGTAACTTGCTCTTTCTGCAGGACGACTGCACGTGCTGGCGATGTGGCTTCATTGGAGACAGAGCCTGAATGAATCAAGTTTGGGGCGGAGTTTGATGTCAGTAGTTCTTGTCAACTGTCAACTTTTGTGGCATACTTGTCTCATGAGCAGCAGTTAGTTGAAGAAAGAAAAAAGTAAGAGAGTTGAGCAAAGGTTTGGAACCGTGAGACCGAGCGCAGATACTTGAGAGATACGAGAACAAAGTGAGCTTCATTTTCTTCGATTTTAAGATGTGGGTCCATTCTTTCACGGTTTTCAACAGAGGACAATATGGGAGCTAAGGTAGGTTCTTGCAAATTGCATTATAGAAATGATATTTCATTGGATATTAACCTTCACAATACACGTGTAGTGGACACGTGTTTTCATCTGTAGCTGTAGCACCGTCCTCAGTCCATGTCACTCTCTAATTCACCCGTCACGGTTGACAGTCCTCGTAGACCAGATCAGGGTGACTAAATTTCCAGTTGATATGCCACACTCACTGAGTCACCGACCAACTCTTAATATGAACACGCTTAACACCCTGTAAGCTCGAGTGAAAAAAACTGCAGTGTCAGTAATAAAATCAAATCATCCAACTGTGATTTTTTATTGAAAACTTGGGCGCGATTTAAATTTAAAAATAAGGATCCAATAAATTAGCTGGTTTGGATTAAATAAGTTAGTATGAGACGATCAAAACACTTTTAGCTGTTTGTAAAAACAACGCACACTAATGTTGAAAACAGCTGTGCGTCATCAAAACGGACAACGCATGTACAAGACGATTTTCCTCGCAGTATTAAACACTTCTTGATTCATTAATGAGACTTTTCTGCCAATACGCTATACGGGTGAAAATTTTGCACTAGAATTTTAATATGATCATTTGAAACTGTGCATTAACACTCGAGAAAAACACGAGGATGTTGTGGAAAGAATTAACCGTTGAATTAACATTTTGGTTTAGCTTATAATTCAGTGGTTCCCAACCTTTTTGTGATCAAGTACCACTTTGAGGTGCCGTACAGTCGCCGCGTATCACCTGGTTCCAGAGAAACTAAATTCGATCAGATATCACTTTATTTCCATTATTGTGCAAGTAGAACACGCAAATCAACTAAGATTTGCTAACTAAAAATCGTTGCCAGATTACATTTTGTGAAGTAAAATATAGCAAAATAAAAATTGTTCATGACCCCGAAAGTGTTCGCGTACCACCTGGAAGGCCCTCGCGTACCACTAGTGGTACGCGTACCACAGATTGGGAACCACTGTTATAATTGAAGGTGAACTATAAAATAGATAATTAGTATGCAAAAACGCATGATTAACGTAGACAAAAAGTAGACTAGAGCTGAAGATGTGATTTCGAAAACTAAATGAGAGTGTACTTCTTACTCATCTAATTAGCATGTAGTCAACTGGGAACGACATATTTGTGATGGGTTTTCTCGAAACACTTTGTCCCTACAGAGATTGTACAATAGAGAGGTAAATAGGTAGCGTACCGATATTATCGACAGTACATCATGTATGTACTACTCAGTGCTATTTTCTATCTGTTTCTATTTTTTTCTAAGATTGTTCTTAGTTTGCTGTAATAAAGATGAAATAAGTATTTAAATTTATCGATGTTTTTATTTTAAATATCACTATCATTATCAACAGCATCGAAATTGTGGATTCATCTTATCAGGCAATAAATCATCTTCATCGGTTATCATCTTGTCAGGCCCGTGTTCTGTATGTATGTTCTGTCAGGCCCGTGTTCTGCGGCCCGTGTTCTGTATCGGGTCTCTGATTCATGTAGAAAGACCGCGGGTCCGAACCCGGCCGTGGACACGAGTTATTTCTCGTACGCCGCGCCGTGCACTCAACCCACTAAGCACTCAACTCCCCGCCCATGAAGACGCCCATCAACCTCCCGGGATCGTCGCATGGAGCTCACCATCACCCTTACTCTTAGAATGTTAACCTTAAGAATTTGAAAAACCAATGTACTAATGTCTATGTACTGTGTACTCGATTGGAAATAAAGATTGTTTTGTTTTTTTAAATGCTTTACGGAATACTTAACGAGCTTTTGTTATTGGATTTCCTAACATCAAAACTTTTGGGAGATTGCTTCACAGATTTCGATATGGAGATAATTGCCTTCAAACGAACTTAGGGAAAATAAAAATCAGTTATTCTGCATGATAAGTTGAATGAACGAAGTCCGATAAGAACGATTTGTGAACATCACGCAACATCTCACAACATTGTTTCCCGATTCCTAAAATAAATTGTAAAATTCAAGAAAATAAATTGTTCTGTTCCACATTCAGTGAACGAGATTAGAAACAAGTCTCCTGAGAGTGTGTTCCTTATTCCTTCTTCAACTGGAAGAAAAACGATTTTTGGCATCAACTCATCGACAGAAAAAAACAGGACAGGAAAAGAAAAGAACAGGACAGTGGTTAGATACAAGAGACTCACCAAAGTGATACCCAAAACCACCATTCCATTTTAAAAAATTAATTGTCACCTTATGATGATGAACCCTGGAGGATTCATTATTTTTTATTACAGGAAAGTGGAACGGTAATAGTAGTATCGTATTACCAGGAAATGGATTGATTGCATAAAAATTGAAAAAAACCTTGCTTGTGAACAGATGGCTCAATTTTACTTCCCGACGATGCACGTTCTCACACTTCTCAATTTGATGTGCAACTTCCTCGAAAACCTCGAACATTGAAATTTTGCCCTATCCGTCCTGTTCTTTTGATGCATTTTCTAATGATTCTCACTTCTTTACATGTGCTGTTAGTTTTACGTGTTCTAAAAACATTGTTCAACAGAGAAGAGGTTCTTTGCGCTCTTCAAGTTGAGCGGATGCAGCGTCCGGAGGATGAACTTTAGTCACTAGTCAGAGGCAGAGACCTAAAATGGCTGAATCCAAGTCATCCTTTAATACCTGATCAATCATGAGTCAGATCAATTCGAAAACATGTGAGTTTACGCAGTTAAATCCTAGAAGGAAATACAGTGCAAGGTTTTTTGGAAGACAAAAGTTTTCGAAAAGCCTTAAAACAATGGTTTTGTACGTATGCTTAATTCACTTCCTGAGATACACCTGGGAAGTCCCAGCAGCAAGTAAAATAAGACTGGCCTCCAAATCAGCGGCCGTGCGACTGTACCTGCCAGGTCTCGCTGCAGTGAGGTGGTGTGCGCTTGCTTCTGCTGCTCGTGCGGTTGTCGCTTTACCTGCTGACATTATTTCTTCAGTTTGTGAGTCTAGTGTCATAAAATTAAAAAAAATACTGCACGGAAAGTTACACCAAGTCTTTACTTCGTTTTAAGTATTTCCTTTGTGATTTAAAAATAGTTTTTCTATGGGAGGATATGTTCGACGTGCATACATGCATGAATTATTATCCCCTATGTATAATCATTGAATACCATTTACTCATCTGCTTAGTATTCTCGTCACTACAATTTAAACTGATGTGCTAATATACATAATTTAATGCTGACATTCAACTCAAACTTCCGTTATACTTAAATTAGGAAGACCCTTTATTAGTATGCCTATGTCTAGTCACAGCGACTACAAGACAATGTGTTAAAGAATACAGATATAAAAATGATTTGTCACCATTCAAGTACTATCCCACTATCCTACTATCCCACTATATAATATCATAATACCAAACGTGTATAATAATACACAGTTTGTTGCTTGCTTGGTTGCTTGGTTGGTCTGTCTTTCTGTCACACTCTTAATGATTTAGATAGGAGAAAATTCGTCTACTGAATAACAATATGGGATACCATGAAATTTTATCCCTAAATTATGAGGACAATTATAGTTTCTGCAATATACGCTCGAAATTCGAAATACTGCATGCTGAAATAAACTGCTTATCTTATGCTAAGTATTGACGTCTCAGTCGAACGGATATGCATCTATTGTAAGCATTGTGTTGTGGATACCAAAGGCACATCCTTCAATGTGGAAATTCCTTCGCAAAGCCAGCATCCACTGGTAAATCAAACGTAAAAATTCAGTAGAAAACACTTGAATTTTTCATGTGTGGGTTAACTAGTAATTTCAAATTAGTCTAATCTAAACCGTAGAATTTCCACGAGAACTATCCAGTATCACCTAATCTCACATAATGTCGTACAATATAACAATCTCACTTTATCTGTATAATCTCACCCAATGTCAAATAATATCACACAATCTATATAATATCCCAGAATCTCGCTAGATGTCACATAATATCACATAATCTCATGGATGGTTGTAGACGTAAATATGCAGCACTTCGTACATTCGCTGCCAGGTTATTTCAAGGACTTTTAGGATGCCTCTCCTCATTCCCACACTCCTACTTCTTATTCTTAACTCCTATACCCCAAGTGGTTGTGCTTGAGGTTGATGTAGAGGGGGTGAAGGACTCGGGTACGTAACTGTGTAGAGGACAACCTATAAATATCTCGACACCTCTCTGGGCTCATAAAATAGTTACGTAGTTATCAGTACACTTGCTGGGCGTAGTGAAGTATTGAAGCTTAACGCTGACTTCTTGGCTGACTCACGCATGCACTGGTGTACAAACGCAAGTTGTACTGACTGTGTGTTGCGTCCGGTGTACCGGAATATCTTTCGCACAAGTCATTCTACATACAACAGCTACTCCGCAACAGCCACTTCCCAGCAGCCCCTCCCCAACAACTACTCTCCAGCAGCCCTCCCCAGCAGCCCCTTCCCAGCATGATTGGCAGAAATGCAAGGTCACCTCCAAGTTTCTGCTGTACACAAACATACGTACTTCTTTGCTTGTTTGTTGCCCTCCACATCCCCCGTGTGCTGTTATTGTTGTAGTAGTTATTGACACTGCGTATTTACCTGTGCATTCATATGTTCAGTCACAATCGCATGACTAGCATGTTGCCCTGCTAGTCTCCTTCTTCCATGACTAGCATAGACAGCAAATTACATACAGGAAGCCTCAAATGGCAGGAGGGGGGAGGGGGGAAGGAACGTGGATATCCGGCGTTTCCATGTACTTATAAATGTAAAAATCAAGGCAAATAATCCTGTTGCGAGTCATGTTGTAAGTCTTGCTGTAAATCTTACTGTAAGCCTCGATATAAACCCTACTGTATATCATGCAATAAATCCTATTGCAAATCTTACAGTAAATCCTGCTGTACATCCTGTTGTAATCTGGCTATAAATCCTACAATAAATACTGCAGTGAATCCAACAGAAAATCTTGCTCAGTATCCTACCAGAAATCCTACTGGAAATCCTGCAGAAAATCGGGATTGAATTGAACGTAAAATCCAATACAGAAAATTCAAAGTGATGGCAACATATCCTGCTCCAGAAAAAAAGGCGGATTTGAAACGCAAATTCGAACCCATTTTGGATATGAAGTTACAATACATTCGCGCAGCAGTGAATGAGGAAACTACTTCTGTTACTTAGGCTACTTAGGCTACTTATGAGGCTATGTTTGCTGTTAAGCAGGCTACATTTGCTGCTTAAGATGCTAATTTTTTGGTTAGGAAGGCATTTGGTTTGCATCAGCTGCTGATCACTATGTACGTCGCTTAGTTTGCGCGCTACGCAATATTAATGGTGAAACTGGATGGGAAATTTAAGCTTGAGAATCACAGCTTACTGCTGCCGGTAAGCTGCTATGTCTCTCACAATTTTTCGTCTAATATGTGTCGAAATTTAGAAAAAACTGTTAATTGTTTGTCTAAAAAACAGTATCCAGACATAAAAAGAAAAAAAGGTTCCATGTATCTAACATCACCATTAGGCTGAAACAACACAAAATAATTTTAGCTACCTAATGATGTTAGTTACAAGGAAATGTCGTCTTTTTATAGTTGGATGTTGTTCATTAAAAAATGATGAGCAAATCTTTACACATTTTAAATCGTAACGAATTTTATTCCCTGCATGACGTTGAGTGATTGTAAAAGTCCCTCATCGAAGTATAAGAATTGGAGTTTATATCAGTCATTCATGTTAATTGCAATCATCTGAACTTTTTCTATTTATTTCAGAGATAAATAGTGACGAACTTGAATCCAACACTTATCGCAGAAATGGGTTCTCGACTGATGCTTGTGGTGCTCATGGTTGTGAGTATCTAGTTGTAAATATTATGAAGTACTTTTTAAAATAACGTAAAACTACTGTAACTCTAGTTCTCACTCTACTATCCATTCTTCAGTATTATTAATTTCTCACAAGTATTTAACACAGCATGCAATTTGTGTCCAGAAATGTAAAAAATTTAGCTGTGCTGCAAGTTAATATTAGTACGGTTGTGCGTTCATTCGTGCATTTGAGTAGACTTTCACACATTCAGCTGCTCCTACACTTCCGTTTCTTCTTTCATGTATTATGCTCTGTATATTAAATGGAAAAATGCATATATGAATTATATTTTGATATTAAAGCACATTTTCAAACACACTTAAATGATTTTTGATAACTTTTTTCGTTGCACTTGATTTTGTCGATGGGTGCTACAAAATTAGGTTTTTGATTGCAACCCGTTGGTGTGAGAAGAATGACCACGACCAGAGAACTGGTGAGACGCTGCGGACAGTGACGGAGGGGTCACACAGCTGCAATATTACACAGAATTTCTAATGAAAAAATCCTTCTGCAGATTGCCTCCATAGCATAATAAAAAATGAGTAAATTGTTTATGATTACCTTATTGAATTTTTATGGATTTGTATACTTTTTAACCACCATTATCTACTGAATACGTGCTACGTTGAGAACAAGGGAAAATCATTATTTATCCATTCATTCATTTATTGTTTTCCAGGTGATGGTGGCTCACATTGGCGAAGGGTGAGTTTTATTGATTTATTTCACTTGAAAATAATTTAGTGACATTTTTCTTTTTTTCTTTTTTTTGTCAATCATTCAAGACGAATTTAGTATAAATAATATAATTTGTTATTACTCTCTTACTACCAATTATATGAACATGTCATCGTTGTATATAGATGAATGCTGCATGTCCCTACATCTACTGGAAATTACATGTTACCTGGACTGGGGAGTTAGAGTTGGACTTTCTAAGAATTGAGGAGTTGAAGATGGACTTTCTCAGCATTTAGGAGTTGGAGTCGGACGTGGTTTGAACTTTCACCTCCACAGCCCTGAGTGTCAGGGCCGACCTTACACACGATTGACAAAAAATTATAATTATATTATATAATATACATCTTATAAAGCGACCAATTTTGTTAAAATTCACTCTTCCCTTTCATTTCGGTAATGTTGCTAACATACTAGTGTACTGAAACCAAAATAAACTCAGAGTAAAAGAGGCTCCCACTTTTCTTCTTACTATACCTTCTACATATATTCTTACATATTCCCTCTATACGAGGTGCATTCAAGTTATAATACCCATGACTATTTTTTCACAAACTATAATAATTACACATAAACTGTGAAACGTGTGTCACTTTTTGATGTAATCTCCCTGCAGCTGTACGCATTTTTCACAACGTCGATGCCGTGGAATCTCATGATTCCACTGCAAATGCTTCTCAAGAAGGTTGGTTTGGCTACTGAAAAATGGCTAATCCAATAGTATCACAGCTAAGGAATGTGTGACCACAGAGAGTGTCTTTCATCATTGGAAACCGCCAAAAGTTGCTAGGGGCCTGGTCAGGTGAGTAGGGAGCGTGGAAAATCCCTTCAAAGTTGTCGTCACCAAGAAGCTGCAGGTCGCATTCGCCCGATATGCTGATGAGTTGTCTGAGTGAAAGAGCACACGTGCAACCTTTCCTGACCGTTTTTCAAGCAGCGTCAGAAGGAGAGCTTGTTTTTCAAAACATTTTGGTAGGATGCACCTGCCACCGAAGATCCGTTTACTGTCACTGTCCCAACATGGCCCCATCATGTATTCGAGACTGCCGCTTGCCCGAATATTTCTGGTGTCGATTAGTCTGTGTACTTCTATTCAACTGACTGGCTCTTCATTTCGGGATTGAAAAGTGGTATCTATGTCTCACCCACTGGCACAATCGATGAAAAGAAAGTCCCATTCGTGCTGCCATCACGCGTCAACATTTCCTGGCAACATGCCACGCGTACAGTCTTGTACATAGTCGTCCGTGAGCATTCGTGGCACCCACCTGGACGACACTTTGCATTTTCAAATCTTGACAGCACAGATAGCGGAAATGCCAATGTCACCCTTAATGGCAATGTATTCCACACTCATTTGGCGATCCTGCAAAACAACTTTCTCCATTCATTCGATGATGTCCTCTGACTGGCTAGGCTTGTCTTCTTCGAACTGTCACCCACAAACTCACATTAGACACATCTGTGTCAAAATTACTACATGCCTCACTCAACTGTTGACTTCCAATCTGTGTCACACTATTCAAATGGAGAAAACGAATAATAACATGTTGTTCTTGTAATCAAGGCATCGCCATTTTATGTATCAAAAACAGTCCTCACTCTCGTAGCTGCTGCAAAAGTTTTAAATACCGTAAAGTCCTACTATCTCTGTCACGCATTGACAACGAGTGCTAGTGTATTTTAAAACAAACTGCATAATTTTCTCTGTTTCCAGTCCTTAAGAATTAATGGGAAGTTTTATAACTTAAATGTACTTCGTATTCTTATTTATTCTCCCAATGTTCTTGCCTATTCCCTTTATAAAGGGTGTGGCAAAAGTCACATGATATATTTAGAATTAATTTATGTAAAAACTACTTGAGATAGAAACTTCGGGTGAATGTCAAACGAAAGAAAGGGTTTTGGAGCTTTTATTTAAATAGGATATCATCTAAATGTTCACCATGTTGGTTTATGCACATGCGCATTCTTTTCGTAACAGAATCCATCACTTTTCTTAGCATCTCGGGAGGAATGTTGCGAATCTCTTGAGAAATGTTCTCTTTCAAATGTACCAAAGTACGAGGCCTATTAATGTGTACTTTTGACTTTAAGTACCACAATAAAAAGAAATCCAAAGGGGTCAAATCACAAGATCTAGGAGCCCAAGGAATATCACCAAAACGTGAAATTAATCGATTTGGGAAATTTGTCTTCAAAAGAAAAAAAATGTTCAAAATATCTGACGAGGTACATTTTCACCTTTCCGGTTATGTGAACAAACAAAATTGTAGATATTGGAGAGCTGAAAATACAAAAATTGGGCATGAAATCCCACTTCACTCAGAAAAGGTGACTGTCTGGTGCGGTATGACAAGTGAAAGGATTATTAGTCCCTATTTTTTTGAAAATCAGAATGGAGAAACTGCGACTGTAACTGGAGCTGCATATCGAAAATTCATTGAAGAATATTTAAGACCTCAAATTCAAGATGGGAATATGTGGTTTCAACAAGATGGTGGAACAGCTCATACAGCAAAGGAATCAATTCAACTTTTGAAGACAATTTTCCCAAATCGATTAATTTCACGTTTTGGTGATATTCCTTGGGCTCCTAGATCTTGTGATTTGACCCCTTTGGATTTCTTTTTATGGGGGTACTTAAAGTCAAAAGTATACATTAATAAGCCTTGTACTTTGGAACATTTGAAAGAGAACATTTCTCAAGAGATTCGCAACATTCCTCCCGAGATGCTAAGAAAAGTGATGGATTCTGTTGCGAAAAGAATGCGCATGTGCATAAACCAACAAGGTGGACATTTAGATGATATCCAAGGACTACTATAAACAGGACGTGCACCGCCATATAGCTGACTACGCTAGCGGAGGCCATTAAATTCTTAGTAACATAACATTTTCTATCGGACAAATTGATCAAAAATTACTTCTTTCAAGCAATAGAAGGGATAATAACGTTTTACAGTGAATTTTAAATGGTTTAAAGCACTGTAATGCTTTGAAATACCAATTTTAACCGGACTTAACATGTATTATTGTCTGTGCTTAGTGGCCACTTTATAGAAAGCCGAGTTGCTGTAGTTTTAGACTTTGAAAATTGATCATAGTTAAACCTTTTCCAATGCAAACAACCAAACATACAAACATTCACGCATATAAACAAACAGACATAGAAGCAAAAACCTACTAAACTGCAGCGATTAGTCAGCCAACCGGGCTTTCTTTACAGAGGTCTGAAGAAGGACTGCCTTCTTTTGCTGGTCTTTCTCTAGGTTGTGGAGTTCATTCAATAGAACATTTTCCAAACGATGGAATATCTTAGGGCAGTCAATGTCAATTCCACTGAAATCATCAGACTAGGTCCTTTGTGCAGCGACTTCATCATGACACACAGCATAGAAGTGGCCTTGCAGTCTTGGTTGTTCTCGGCCATGCCACTCAGCACCCCACCGGAAAATTATACAGTTGGGCGAATCTGAACTTTATCTACCAAGAGAAACACAATCTTCTTCTGCAGTGTCTGGACTTTGTCAAATGTTTCCCTCAGCACCTGGTCCTTGTCAATAGATGAAGTGATGTACTGCAGCTTGCGATTGCATGGCAGTACCAAAAAGTCTCTGAGCTGTTCATAATTACACTTTGGGTATGATTGAAGAGCAAAACAATAATCATTCATGGAAAACTGCTTCTGTAATAAAAGTTACAACTGACGTGTCAAAAATACCAACGTTTTCACCTTCTCGGTGTCGACACAGGCTGATGTGTGAGCTTGAAGAAGAGTGATAACATTTTGGATCGTTTTGTCAAACGGGATGTCATGGTGCATTGCCAAGTGCACAGTTTCGTCGAACTGAGTATACGATTTCAAATCATTGTTGGGATGAAGTGTCTTAAACAGTGGTACTAATGTCGTTCTTGAACGCACTGAGCGTTAGTGGGGAACACAAAGTGGGCTTGTTTTCGACAATCACAGACAGGCTGCATTCACTGAAGTTGTCGGTCATGAACAAACACACAAGCCTTTCTTTCGATTATGAAATAATCAAGTTCTTGTACTGCTTCTGCACGTTACGTTCAGGTTTGAAAGCATCAAATGAAGTAATCTTATTCTTCTGAAGAAAATACCTCAGTTGTTGGTCTTCAACTTTCGCCGGGCGAGGTGTGAGTTCTGGAGAGGGCAGACATGAAGCAGGCACATTGAAGATAATGTGCGGCGCCTGTTCTCCTTAGTGTAATTACCCCGACAGTTCACAGCCCCTCACTTGTTCGGTATTTTTAATACATATAATTAGCAATAAACTTTGTAAACAAACAGTATTCACTTAGAAATGCAGCAATGTGCCGCGAAACAAACAACAATCTCCGATTCAAACCGAGCGACAGACTACGACAATGTTCGAACTATGACTGATGGGCGATAACTGAACTCAGTGACCTGGCCTCCGCTACAGCAGTCAGCTACATGGCGCTGCACGTCCTGTTTATAGTAGTCCTTGATGATATCCTATTTAAAAAAACTCCAAAACACTTTCTTTCGTTTGCAATTTACCCGAAGTTTCTATCTCAAGTAGTTTTTGCATAAATTAATTCTAAATATATCATGTGACTTTTGCCCCACCCTTTATTTTGCACCGAAAGTCAAGTGAGCGACAAGGTTTCACTACACAGCCTCACACATGATGCGGAAAACTTCGCATCAAAGTAAGCAGGCCCCTCGGCTAGACTCGACACCCTTTTGTTGCATTTACATCATTCGACTCATTACTGTCACTTGAAGCCAGGAAAAATTTTTCATTTCACTTCTTTGCAGTCGCAGACGCCAGTCCAGAAACCAGTGTCCGGATCCCAACTCGTTTGGCCGGAACTGTTTCGTGTACCAGGACCAGTGTAGGAGCTCCCGGCAGTGCAGAGCCGCCGGACAGCAGTGTTGCCTTGTAGCTGGTTGTGGCAAAGAGTGTGTCGACATTGCTGCGTCGACAACAACTGGCAGGTACCATTACATGTTCTGCTTCAAATTTACATTTTTCTATTTATTTGCTCTGTTTTCATAAATTTATTACTTTCTTTCCATACGTTACGTTTCTTTTAAATCACTGTTTTCTATCTAATCGCTGCACATGTAAGCCAGGTATGGTCTTACTAAACTATCCCCTCCAATTTATCGTAGATTAACGTATTTTACCATCCACCATCAGACAGTTAATATAAATTACAACTAATCCAACATAAACTTGAAAGAGTTTTCCTAAAGTTGTCCGGACCCGTCCTCGTATGGGCGTACGTGCATCCAGTACATCGATCAGTGCCAGACCTCCAGTGAATGTGGCGACGGTGGCGCGTGTTGCCTTGTGGCTGGCTGTGGCAAAGAGTGTGTGCGGCCTGAAACTGAGCCACAGTGAGTTACTGGCTGTGGCAAGGAGTGTGTTTGCTTTGATACTAAGCCAGAGTGACTTACTGGTTTTGACTCTCACGACTACAGTTAACTACGTGGGACCACGTAAACACTATGAGACAATTGTTGTACTGGGGTAATTCCGGCGAATGTTCGTATGAACATTAACCCTGGCATATAACTTGTATCTACCGTGATATAGATGGGGCAGTTATAAATTGCTAAAAACTACTAAGAAGCCCTTCTCAAACTGTTGATTGCATAAGGAAGACCTTAGTGTGAGTTTTAAGCAACCTTTTTGAAGAAATGGTCATGAACTCCCACACTTGTCGCCTGTGTCAGCATACACGGTAGGTGAACCACTGGGCCAGCGAAAGCAAATACTTACGTCACTTATTTTTTGTTCCATTTCTTATTTATTAAAACTACAATATTCCTCCGGGGGACCCCATTGTTCCGCTTCATCAAAAGAGTGTTACTCATATCTCTAAAATCTATATTATGTCAATGAAGTTCTCTGCTCGTTTGCGTACGTAACACATTCTGGGTTTGTCTGTGAGCAGAAAAAACTGGTTTCTGAACTCATGGATGTTACATCAAGTCTTAATTATAGAAGTAGTTTGGCAACTGACATCCACGGTGCAAACGGGAAAATACTCGAAGCGAACTGTAATGCCTAAGCCTGAAAATTCTCAACACGTTAAGCAAAAAACGAATATTTTTATGCCGCAATAAATTGCACAAGACGATAATTCAACATTTATTTTATGTTTCAAAGTTCGTTGCAATTCTTTGGACTATGCAGATTTAGGTTCATCAAGCATTATATTTAATGTTTTACGTTGCAATGTATCAAATTCAACACAATGTGTTTAAACTAAATGCATTATTTAATAAATCAAATGCTTTATCTATTTTAAATGTACAAAATTTAATTCACTCAAATACCTACAAAATCAATACTAATCAAAATGGAAACCACTAGGAACGTTCTAAAATGTTTCACAAACAACTCTTTGCAAGTTTCTGAAGCATTTCAATTTTCTAAGGTCCCTTGGCCGTGACTTTAGAAAACTTATAACGGACTGAACTGGATTCGCAAGTTCGAGTCGTCAGACTGAATTTCCAAAAATAATTTCGATTTCTAGGACACACACAATCAAAATATCTGGATCCAAAGACTTGAAATAAATTGCAGTAGATGATGTTTGTTCTCCCCAAAAATTATATGGGTACTGCTAATCAAGTATATTTATTCGGGTCGAAGTGTGTTTTACCATTGGATCGAGTGTTTCCCAATGTGAACAAGTGGACCAATATTATACGAAGTTTTCTCATCTCACACTGTCAGCAGGCGTGCCACTTTTATACCAAGTATCTCATAGTGTGCCGCTATTGTAACAAGTTGACCTCATTTTGACCGACTGCACAGCTTATTATAGAGACAACCCTCAATTGAGAAAGTTTTTCTCTCATCTCTCACCCGCTGTCCCTGCCCAACTCTGCCCTCCACGCTGCCCCGCACATCAAGTGTCCCTCCCTCCACATCAAGTGTCCTCCCTCCATCACAGGTGTCCTCCTCCGTCTGGACTGGTTGGCATCTGCGTGATTGGCCCTAACTCCTGCGGGTCTGACGCTGATTGTTCGGGAGGTCAACTTTGCTGCTCTGAGGGCTGTGGCAGCGAGTGCAAGAATCCGGTGTAGCTTCACTGCAGTATCCAGTGTAGCTGGTGAGTTTTGATGCAGTATCCTGTATAGCTGTACTGTAGTATCCGGTGTAGCTGTACTGCAATATCAAGTGTAACTGGTGAGTTTTGCTGTGGCTTTCGGTGAACCTGTACTGTTGTATCCGGTGTAGCTGGTGTGGCGATATGGAAATAATCATGGATATTATATGTAAACAGGATTAATGCGCTCGGTTATTTGTTAATGAAATGTTTTATTACGAGTTATTTTCTCTCTTTCATAAAAGTACGTGAATCTTGGCTTCAAATAAAGGCTTTTCCTGCCTGCTGCTTCGCTTCTGTTATATCTAATCAATATTTTTAAATTGTTTTCTTAAACAAATGAAAAGAAAACATGACGTGATTGCTTTCGGAGGGCCCTAAACCTCTACATGAAATAATTAAAAGGTTCTCATTCGCATTTCCCGAAAGTAATTGCTTCTCTGATCCACGTTGTGGCATGTATTCCCTGCTCTATGAGCCCTCTAGGTGCTGTAACAATGTCCAAATAAGAATTCTCTCAACGCACACATCTTAGTGTACGTATAAAATCTGCTGACACCTTTTGGTATATGTAATAGCTATATTTAATTCGTTTTGAATTAATTCGTTACTTGCTCTACCCATCATTCCCGAGGCGTCAGATTTACCCTACATGACTACAAGCAGGTCACGCGCCTCCCCTCGCAAAAATTTAGCTTCAAGTCCATCGTTCATTCAGCGTCCCTAACGTTTTACGCGTGCGGTTGAAACATGCAAACATACATACACTCGTATGTTCTGTTCTTCATTGTAGAATCTTAATTTTGTACTTGAGCTTTGCTGGCCGCTTCGATTTCTAGCTACCCGTTTTATCGACTGTGTACATTTCTTCTATTCACTGTGGTGTTGCGTACTACTACTCATGTGTCGCTGTGTGACACATTCATATAACACATACACACGTACGTGTTAGGACACAAGCTGCCCCTGGACAAAAGAAATTGGACTTGCAAAGTCAAATTTCTCCCGTTACATCGTAGATAAAAAAATTACTTTATCGTTTTCTAACTTCTTCCAATATTATCAGTTCCTTCCTTATTTAGAATAATAACACGGTATATTCTTCGCTCACACACCCAATACATTTACAATCCTCACATTTCCACATTGTTCTGTACTTAATACATGTTAGAAACGTTTTCATAGAACACAGCTCATCAACAAAACAACATTAATAACTTAACATGGGAATAATACATGCATATACATTCTAACGATCTCTGTCCAACATATTCATGTATATCTACTCAACACACACAATTTATGTTAACGCATTTAACTTTCATCCTTTTAACGTCGAAGTTCAGTACAATTTATTTTCTAGGAATGTTTTCCAATATTAATTGCAGAACACGGCTGTAATGTTTTTATTTAAGACATTGTTGGGACCTTGTCCTTCTTTTATTGATATCTTAAGTATCAATTGACAATGCTTAACGAATGGCATTCCGCTTAATGCGGTGTGATCAATGCTTTCATCGCCTTACGATCAGAGGAGCTCTTGATCAGACGGAATTAAACAATAGTACATTTCAAATTATTCACGAACGGCCGGATGGAAAAAAACACGTGTATTCCATATGACCAATTCTGATTCGCAATCCTTTGAGTCACATTTTTTACAGTGATTGCCTTGGCACGCGAGAAAGAAATTTACCTCCCAGCTTCGTAAAGTTTTCAACCAAAGACAAAAGACGTACATGACAATTCTGACGACTTGATTGTTAAAAAATCTGCCGAATTTTTACTCAAGAAACTTACAATTCATCCTACAACATGATATTAGGTGCATGACAACAACAGGCATTATCCTCTGTATTTGCTGAGACTTTAGCTCTATCGTCATGTCCATACAGACGAAACACACAATATATTACATTTAAAGTCCAACAATAACGAGTGGGGGCTTTCTGCAACAGTGTTAAAGTCAAATTTCGGTTGTTCCTCATTTAATACATGAGGCATTATTATTTTTTGTCAGTGAAAGAAAAGAGAAAATCTCTGCTTTAGACATGTCATCCTCGGCTAGGCATAATCAGTCCAGACATTACATTTAGATTATATTTGGTGTGCAACAATAACGAGTATGGACCTTCTGTATCAATGCTAAAGTTAACTCTCGGTTGTTTCGCACATAATACATGGCACATTTTTATTTTTTGTCACTTAAAAAAATGAAAACATCTCTGCTTTAGACACATCATCCTTAACTAGGCCTTATCCTTCCTGAAATTATTACCTTATTCACTATAGTCCTTATTTAATGATTAGAATTGATATTTAATATAATTGTTATTGAGAGAAATTTTTCGATCCCCAAAGATTTTACACATTAAGTAAACAGACTTTAGCTGTAGGAGTTTCCTTATCGGATATATTATTATTATTATTTATACTTCTGCAGGCGGGTCAGTGTGTTTCGGCGTCCATGAGACAATATTATTTCTCTACACTCCATGTTAATCCTCACGATTTATGCGGCGACTCAATTTCCTCGCAAATCAAATACGTTAATATTCTTTGCTTGAACTACGTGGTAACTCCTCCACTCAAGCTTCTCATTCGAGCATTACCATCATAAGATTATTCCGTGGGTTTTCGTTACTCAAAATGTTATTAGCATCATTTTGTGGTGACGCCCGACTAAACATCTCTTCTCCTCATAGAAACTCCAATACACGGATCTGTTTCACTGATCACCTCGTACAACGTTAACAGTGCTGTACTTTAATTGCTCTCCTTTATGGCGTACATCATTGCACAACAGTACACAAAAAAAGACCACGTAGTTAAACGGGCCTGATTTTATCCACTGACACAAATTCTCCTCCAAGACTCTCTACTAATTAGGAATGATATATTGAAACAGTTCCTCAGTGATGAATGGTAAGTTAAATCATCTCAAACTGCAAAAAAATTGATTTCATCTCCTCACTCACCCACAACTGATTTGCAAGTAACAGCAAAGAAACTTCTGCTTTCGCTTGGTTTAGTCATCTCAAAATTCGCATGATCAACACACAAAACATAATTATTTCCCCTTCCTCATCTCATAATCCGCAAATAAAGAATAAAAAAATAGCGTCTGCTTTCGCTAAGTTTAGTTATCTCAAGACTCGCATCATCAACACAGAATAATTATTTATCACGGACTACCAACACTGCAACACCTGTCTACTCCTTTGCTCAACTTTCCCTTCTCGTTGACGACGTTATACAGTTGTTGTAACATGTCATCGATGAGAAACATGATTTTAGTCCCGTCTGACACTGGGATAGTCGTTCGTGGACACCAGTTACATCAATTAATTACAATTAAAGTTTTTGAGTCAATTTTACATGGCCATGCGCCATCTTATTCATCTTCATTAAATTTATAATTTACTTCTTTGCACAGATGTTCTATTTACAGTGTTGAATAACTAGTCACAAAATCATGACATTTACAAGCATGTGCAGAAACCCTACTCACCACATGCGTTAAGCCTTCATCGCAATATTAATAACGACCCTACATAACCTAACATTTACGTGAGCGTCATGAGAATGATGCCAGTCTCTAAGAAATATGGAATCCATAGATACTATATCGAGCTTGTAAGAAAAAAAAACGAACAATATACAATGTCTTTAAAGAAATCCTACTCAATTTCTCACTAAGTTTTGAAGAATGAAGTGTACTTTATGAAATTAGCTATCTACAAGTACACAATAATTAAGAGATTACACGTAAAATTAACACTTATTACTACTGATTTCGTTGTTCACTTCGATCGCAGCAGACCTTACACATTCTACACACCCTGTTTTCACACTCTGATTTACCGGCCTCACGCACCTGGCATGTTAACATTTTTACGTTGGTCTCGATTTCAATTCATTGCAAATCTGTTTCCCTTTCATTCATGAGAATCATGCATGGAAAAAATTCTCACTTGCAAGCATCTACGTTTACCAGTTAGCTCCATTGCAATTACACAGTTCTCCATTTTAAAACATTGGCAATGTCGCTACCCATGTTCACTTTAAACACGGAATTCTATCGTACTGTCGGAGTTAAATTTGATAAAAATTGTCAAAAAATTGCATTGCTGGTGAGTGTTTTTTTAAAACCCAGTCATTTAAATGCTCACCACATCATTTTTCATTGTATGTGACCAACAAATTCGCCAATTCAAGAAAATTAATGTCCTTCAAATTGTGAAAATCATTTGGAAAAATGCACAACTGGAAAATTTCTTATTATATTTTGCTAAAGTTAATTTTTCTAGAAACACATAATTCTTCACTGACATGCGCACAACAACTACTCTTCCAATTAACATAATATTTTTATTAATCCCTATAATCTACGAAAGTTTCCTGCTATCAATTTGAGTTGCTCTGACCTATTATTAATCAACGCACTCTATTCTTCAACAAGAAAATTAACACAGACAAAGTACACACAAATTTAATTCCCCTCACACTTATCAGACATTAAAAATTTTTTTAGACTACGTTGAGATCTAGTAACCCCCCAACTCCAAGGAATTTGACATAATGGGCTTTATCTTTCAATATAAAATTATTAATGATGTAATCACAATTTCAATTTTACGAAATGCTGAGTTTTACACTCTTTCAGCATAAAAAAATTCAATTCCAATACAGTTTTGATTTAGAGTGGACATCATTATATTTAACACCAAATCCTAAAATTATTAAGTGTACCTTAACCCAAATTTATCACATTGTAGAACTTAACTTCAACTGCATGCACAACATTCTTCCACAATTTCCTGAAGTGAATTTTTTTTCAAAAAATAGACACTAAACGCTCCTTTTTTGGTAGAAAATTTTCAAGTAAATGTTGAAAAGTACAGATCCTTCTTATTCCGTCGTCACAAATAGGAAAGACCTTTTTAATCGTCGTTGTGCATTAGGATTGCTTGTGGTGTGGCGACATAGAAATAATCATAACTATTATTTGTTAACTAGATTAATGCGCCCGCTTATTTGTTACTCAATTGTTTCATAACGAGTTATTTTTTCTCTTTCAAAAAGAGTACTTAGATCTTGGTTTCAAATGTATGGTTTTTCTGCGCGCTGCTCCCTTTCCGTTATCTCTAATCAATACTTGTAAATGACATTCTTAAACAAATGAAAAAAACTTGACATGGTTGCCTTCGGAGGGTCCTAAACCTCTACATGAAATAACTAAAAGGTTCTTTGATTACAGGCGTGAGAAAAAATAGTAAATAAACACAGAAAGATTAAACACGCTTTATTCTAATGGTTAGAAAAGCGAATAATGGCAGCTGTCTACCGTATTCTGGCAGATAAACCACAAAATATTTATACCCTATTAATTGCATTCAACAGATTAATTGTATTTCTAACTGCTGAATAGTTCGGTACGACACTGAACAATCAAAAATCAATGAAAACCTTCACATTGAAAATACGAGAATTTCCCGATCACTGACATCATTTCACCATCAAATGACATCAACCTTAGCACTTGCCATTTGCACAGGAGATTCGACACTGGTGGTGAGGATATGAAAATTGAACACTCGTAAATAACACCTACAAACAATGCCCGCTGTATTCCTTCATTACTTCCAAATTCACTCAGCCGCATTTTCCGCAAGTGATTGTTTCTTCGATCCACGTTGCGGCATGTATTCCCTGCTCTATGAGCCCTCTAGGTGCTGCAACAATGCACAAATAAGAATTCACTCAACGCACACATCTTAGTATACGTGTAGAATTTGCTGACGCCTTTTGGCATAATGGCTATATTTAATTCGCCTTGAATTAATCTGTTACTTGCCGTACCCATCATTCTTAAGGCTTCAAATTTACCCTACATGGCTACAAGCAGGTCACATACCTCCTCTCGAAAATATCTAGCTTCAAGCCCTTCTTAGTCTCAGCGTCCCTAACGTTTTATACATGCAGATGAGATATGCAAGCATATAATTCACTCGTTCTGTTCTCAAGTGTGGGTTGTTAATGTAGTACTTGAGCTTTGCTGGCCGCTTTGACTTCTAGCTATCAGTATTATCGATTGTTAACATTTTATCTATTCACTGTGGTGCTGCGTACCACTACCCATGTGTCGCCGTCTGACACATTCACGTGACACATACACACGTACTATGTGTCATGACACTGGTGAGTTTAGTTCTGGCATCCGGTGCAGCTGTATTGCTGTATCCGGTGTAGCCGGTGTTTTGTTGCAGTTTCGTTCGTGAAGATATTTTCTGTTTATACCATAGAAGATTATAATACGTTCCCGTGATGAATGAATAGCAATAGTAAGCTGACAGAAAAAATGTCTTTCTTCAGATAAGAGATTTCATTCTTTAATTTAAGCTATGATCCATGGAGTCTTTCTATTGTTTTGTACATATATGCCCAACAGAAAGAGATAAACTCAATGAATAGATACACGGTATACATTTAAATTGTCTCTATAGTATGTACTCAATTATACTTACCTTTCTTGCCCCATCGAGACTTTGTGTACTTGATTGTCAGAGTTCTTAAGGGTCAGAGTGTGAGAAAGCTTGAAAGTAGCCAGTATTGCTGAGCAATTCTGGGTGCCTGTGAAGACGAGCGTATGGGATTTGTGCGGACTCAAGTCCAGCCGTAGTTCCTGCGGTCGTCACGTACGGAAGTGGTGTGAGTAGAGATAGACGTTCGAAAGTTGTTTTTGTAATGAGCCTATGTGGTGGCAAGACTCCTACCTACACGTAGGCAGAAATCGCGCTGTGCTCTGTGGTGTATAACTGCTGCTGCAGCGCCTAATGAAGCCTCATGGTTTAGGTCCGATTGGTCAATTTGTTGTTTCCGGTTGATAGATTCAGTACTGCTGTTGAGTTTCACTACAAATCGATTGTTGTAGGAAAAAGTTCACAGAGAATTTGCTCGTCCCCTATTCGACGGGTTCACTCCCATTTGATTCATATATGTATGTATATTCTAGTTTGTTCATCCCATCATCTCCTGGGTGCACGTCCCTTTTATTTATATGTGTATGTTTAAATTTATTCATCCCACTCCTTAATGTGGAACATTCTTTTGTATATATAAATATTCTATCATATGTGCTAAACTGAAGGTTAATTTCCTTCATTTCAGGCTGCCAAGAAAGAAAGTCATCTGAACGGCTGCACTTCAATGGCGTCAATGTGACTAAAAAAATTACTGATGCTGATGCAAAGTATTAATTGGATTTCTCTAAACAGGTTTATTGTCAGTAAAAATTCCTGCTTGCTCATGCATTATTCCTGACCTTATCTCTAACATGGCTTCTGTCATTAAAAATGCACTCGAGACCCGCACACCGTTACGACTTGATAATCAATGAAACAACAACTAATAAACGGCAACTAACAGCCCTTGGTGATTTTTAGTGGTGGTACTGAAAGATGATGAGGCCCGTCTGGGATGGTGATAGTGACAGTGCTCACTATTATCAAGGATAATGATGGTGATGTATGGTGTCCTATGATGAAATGTTTATACCCAACAGGAAAAGTATAAAACTAGCGAGATGTATATGGCTTGTACATTCATTTATAAATAAATATATGTACATATATTTAAAGAGTGTTGACTAAATTATTTTCGTCAGCTATATAAGCCTTGACGTTGAGTACTTGCGTACTGATATTCCTTAGTACTGAAGTGATTTTGCGTAGAGTGCTTGCGCGTAGAGTGTTTGATCATAGAGAACTCGAGTGTTTTCCGTAGCCAGTGCAGCCGGAACGTCCTGTGGGCTTTGAGGTCGTGGTTATTGGTCGGGCTGCAGAGTCGCGCTCGAGTGTTCGCGTCGTGATGTCCACTGCGTGAAAGTCAATTTTTGCGCTGCTGCAGTTAATTATGAAACTTCTAGTTCCCTTCTGAAGGGAATTACTTCCGGTGGCTGCCTATTGTCGTGTGAGCTAAAGTTACTCTACTGACGGTATCCATAGCCATCACGTGCTTGTTATGACTAGTTTCAAGGCACAGGTACCATAGATTAGAAATCAGCTACATGCTAAAGTATAGACTAAAAATTTGAAGTGATAAAGTCTAGACCAGGGGTGGAGAACCTTTCATTTAGTAAATGCCGCATTAACAACGGCTACTTCTCTAACAAGCCTCCAACAATAGAAAAGAATGAGGCGATAGGAACGAGCCTCTTGGCTCATTCTTGGGTCGGCACCCAAGTTCCATGCCGTAATTCGAGCTAAGCGATGGTCATACACAAACTGACCACGGCGGCAGTGCGCCTCAAACCCGGGTCTTCCGCATCTCAAGCGAGCTCGCTCACCAGTCGAACCAAGCTGGTACCAGTCAACCAAGCTGGTGGTACCCGTTGACGAAGCTGGTGGTACCGATCAACCAAGCTGGTGGTTGAGGCTGAAACGAAACTTTTATTCAATTAAAAATGCACTGACACTATTTGTCCAAAATTTGTTGAGCCAGTCAATCACACAAGACTCGCTCAATGTGAATACGCCATTAACAGAGTGAGCTTGCAATATAAATTGCAACTGAACGACCCAAAAAAATGATGTTACACAAAAACTAAACTGTGCAACAGCCAAGTTGCCAACAACCACGTGTCATGAACCACCACAATACAGTAAAGACTAGTAGCAGCACTTTCAATTTTGACGTCATGGAATTATGTGAGGGGTGAGGGGTGAGGAGGGTCTCAGTGACGTACACGCAAATCAACCAATCATGGCGCACAAGACAGGGCAACGGTCACTTTGTCAAATTTATGCTGTTTTCAAAGCAATAAAAAACATTGGGAAACAGCTTGAAGCAATGGTCTGATGCTGGTCGGCGCATTTACTACTACATAAATACATATAATTTAGATAAGAATTACGAGATGTGATAAAGTGCAGAGGTAGAATTAAACAAACAATGCACATGCGCATAACAAAATTATTAGGAATATCTTATTTTTCTCTTTAATTTGATTGTAGCTCCGCTTCTACCATTGAAATTCCATTTTCATACTCACAATGTTAATATTGAATAAGACACTCTGGGATGCTCTGAGTGCACTCAGTTCATGAATAATAGAAGGTGCAAAAATAAATTCATCAGTTGTAGTATTCGCTATGAGAATACGATGAATTAAAACCAAAAAATTATAATTTTCACATTACAGAGAAGTGTATAATTTTCTAGATCGAGTAACACAGAAAGAAGTTTTAGTCTAACAAGTTGAATTCTGTCATTTTTCAATTATTTTTCTTTCAAACTACGTAACAGAAAAGTCATATGTACTTGTTCCATAAATGTTACTATTAAGTGAGGTTCATGAATACATTATTAGACGGGTTATTAATTTTGACATTGAACCTCCCAGGCCCACTTCGTTGTTATAGTGTTAAATTGATTTAAACGTCGTACAAGCTGATATATCTCGTGGCCGAGGGGTAAGAGTGCTGGGTACATGGTTTTCAGCCACCGTGGTCGAGTGGTCTGCGGCCTGTGTTAGGTATCAGGTCTCTGATTCGGGCAGAAAGACCGCGGGTTCGAAACCCGGCCATGAATACGAGCTGTTTCTCGTTTCGCGCCGTGAGCTCGCATTTATCGATAAGCCCATGGACACATCCCAGGATCGTCGCATGGAGCTCACCATCATCCTTACTCTAAGAATGTTAACCTTAAGAATTTGAAAAACCAATATACTAATGTCTATGTACTGTGTACTTGATTGGAAATAAAGTTGTTTTTTTTTGTTGGGAATTCTCAGCAGCGCGAGTTCGAACCCACTCGTGGCAATTTTTTTGTGTCGTATCGGCATTTGTCACCCCGCCCCTTCAAAAAATTGACCATTCAGTGCCAAGACAATTATTACGTCATGGATCACGTTCCCGCCTAAAAACCGTTGTTGGAGTGGTCATTGCCAACCCCCCCCATGTGCCCTTACTTCTCTTTACTGTACTGTGGTCGATACTATCCAAATCTGAAAATATGCTAATATTTTGCAAAATTGGTTTCGACCGTTTCATGAACGATATTTTATATGCTTTCTTAATCGAGATTTTCTATTTTTCGCCTAGACTGATATATTTAACATTTTCCTCGAAAGGCTCCCCACCCCTGATCTAGACAGAACAAGTATGTGAATACACCAGCTTGGTCGACTGGTGAGCGAGTCTGCTTGCGAGCGGAAAGACCCGGGTTCGAATCCCGCTGCCGACATGGTTGACGCGGCTAGAAATACGGCATGGGACTTGGGTAAACAACCGAATAGTTATCGAAGTAATTATCCGACCCAAGAATGGGCCAGATGGTTCGTTCCTCTAGCCTCATTCTATTCTATTCTATTCTACAGATTTAAGTCAGGCAAATTTAAGTCAGATACGTGTGTAGTCGAGCACGTACACACGCTTGTGCATGCAGTGTTGCAACAATGAACGGAATATCAAGGGAAATAATGCATTGAACATAGCCAAACAAAAATGGAACAGGAAAACAACTAAGACGGTATTCTGAAAGTAACGTCTCCTTCTGCTGGACTGTTTCCTCCGGTCCTTTTGTCTCCTTCTGCAGTATCTTCACCTCAGGCAGTGTCAACGCTTTTTGTAAAATCTTTACCTCATGTGGCATCGTTACCACTTGCAGTGTGTTTACCCTCTGTTGTGTCCTCAGCTATTGTAGTGTTTCCACCACCTGTAATATCTTCACATCCTATAGTATCTTCACCTGTATTATCTTTCCTTCTTGTAGTATCTTCACCTCCTGTAGTATCTCCGCCTCCTGTAGACTTTTCCCCTCCTGTAGTATCTTTATCTCGTGTAGTATCTTCCCCTCCTGTAGTATCTTCATCTCGTGTACTATTTTCCCATCCTGTAGTATCTCCGCCTCCCGCAGTCTCTTCCCCTCCTGTAGTATCTTCATTTCGTGTAGTATCTTCCCCTCCCGTAGTATCTTCACTTCTTGTGGTATCTTCACTTCCTGTAGTATCTTTCACTCCTGTAGTATCTTCACCTCCTGTAGTATCTTTCATTAGTGTAGTATCTTCCCCTCCTGTAGTATCTTCACCTCTTGTGGTATCTTCACTTCCTGTAGTATCTTCCGTTCCTGTAGTATCTTCACCACCTGTAGTCTTTGCACTTCCTGTAGTATCTTCACCTCCTGTAGTATCTTCACCTCCTGTAGTATCTTCACCTCTTACATCATTGTCTCTTGCTACAACAGTAGGGGCTGCTGCGCTAGCCGCCGTTGCCTGCACTGTCGTCGTTTCCTCGAGCGTTCATCAAGAGTTGAAATATTGAGGTGTTATTACATTAACAACATAGTTCTCGTTGGAAGTCCATGATTTAGATTCGAACAATTTGAGATTATTTTATGGACGAATATATTACAGATTTAAGACGAGTTATTGTGTTATGAATAAATATTAGACAGTTCTCGTGAGAATTCCACGATTTAGATTTGAGTGATTTGCAATTATTATAAAAACGAATCTATTATAGATTTAGAACGAATTATTCTGTTCTAAATGAATATTTCACACACACACATGTATATATATATATATATATATATATATATACATATAATCTCAATTCCGTATCTTATCTACCGATAACATAGCCTAGATAGTACGTAGGGAAATTCGACGGCTTAAAAGTGGTAAAATTAAGGATCTATGAATTAAAATACATTTTTCAGTTTTACCCGTGGTACTTTTAGAACCTTAATCTTTTTCGTGGGTACACACAGAATTTTCATTCAGAATTTTGTGTACCTTTAATATATGATGAAGATAGGAAAAGATTAATAATGTAAAAAATAGGGAATTTTATAGTATTCCGATGTCTTTGATATTCTCAATCCAATGCTTATAATATACTAGACAGTTTCCGTGGAAGTTCTACGGCTTTGATTGTACTGATTTTAACACGTTTGTTGCGATGCGACCCACCGGTGGGTTACTTAGGTTAGGTTCTGTAATTTTTTCCAAGTCTTTTAGTGATTATGTGTACATAGTAAAGATTTGCACCGGCTAGGCAATCGCAACAAACGTGTTAATTATAAAGACCAATGTATTAAAGCTTGACGACGAATTATTGTGCTTTGAATAAATACTTTTCATTAATCTAATACTAAGAATGACCGTTGTGTGTTTATATATTTATTTATATGTTTCGTGTCACTTTCACGGGTACAGCTTTTGCACGTGTACAACAATTAAAGAAACTGTTGTTCAAGGAAATTTAGTAGATGATTTGTTTTTCACTAGGAATGTTGTCATTAAAGAAATACTCAATTAAAACGTTTGTTCTTTGAAAATATGTATAAAACTAAATATATTGCATTGTGTTCTGATATGTAATTTTATTTAATATCTTTCCAACAGTATTTTCCATCATTTTTGATGGCATGGGTACACTAGACTATCTAATGCTAATACTATCTAAATCTAGTCTAATCTAATACTAAGAATGACCGTCGTGTGTTTACATATTTATTTATATATTTATTTATTTATATGTTTCGTGTCACGCTCTTAACAATAGATAGAAAGAAATTAGCACTGGCGGTCTTGGTTTCAGTTCACTGGTAAATTAATACACTCATTTTCGCTGTACTAGTGCACTACAATAAGTCACTTTCAAAAAATTAGAGAGATCCAGAGCCTTATACAGGGTGTCCCATAAAAAAGTTAACCCAATTTCAAATAATTATAATTAAAAAACTATTAAATTTAGGAAAATCTGGAACGTTGCATGTTGTTTGTCAACTATTTTTCTATCTGTAATGAAAATTTCATGAGAAAATTTGAAAGCATATTTTTGCAGCATTATTTTTAAGAAGAGACACTGAAAACATGTTTGTGCACAATATCTAAAATGCACATTTTACAGTTAGACTGCTCCTTCCGAGGATTCTTTATGTTGTATCGTGGATACGGTTTTGTATGAAATTTCCCATAAATACGGTATCGTCAAGTTTTAATGTCACTAATTTTATCCTTCAATGAGCCAACCTTCAAAATGCAACTTACAAAAGAACAAAGGATCTTCATAGTTGTGAATTTTTTGGATCGCAACAGTATTCAACATGTTCAAGAATTATTTCAAGAGCGCTTCTCTGAAAGAAATTCTCCATCGAAGGTGACCATCTGGAAAAATGTCAGGAAGTACAAAACTGAATAAACCAGCCTAAATCTAAACAAAGGTCGATCAGGCCGCAAGAGTACTGAACGAGCACCAGAAAATGTCGAAATTGTTCACCAAGCACTGTTAGCAAATCCAGACATTTCTTCAAGAAAGAATGGATTGGGCAAAAGTAAAAGCACATTCAACAGAATTTTAAAGTTAGAATTGAAATGGCATCCTTACAAAATGCACGTGAGACATAAAGTACTAGATACTGATCTTCCTCGGCGGCTAAATTTTGTTCAGTGGTTTCTGCAAAAAAATGATCGATTCATTGAAGACATTGTGATTGGAGATGAGGCCGCATTTCATCTAAATGGCAAAGTTAAGAATAGAATAGAATAGAATGAGGCTATAGGAATGAACCTTCTGGCCCATTCTTGGGTCGGATAATTACTTCGATAATTATTCGGTCGTATACCCAAGTCCCATGCCGTATTTCTAGCCGCGTCAACCATGTCAGCAGCGGGATTCGAACCCGGGTCTTCCCGCTCGCAAGCAGATTCGCTCACCAGTCGACCAAGCTGGTGATGAAGTCGACCAAGCTGGTGATAATAGCCGTAATGTTCGCAGATATGCACCCAAGAACAATCCTCCTGACTTTAACTACGATGTTGAAATTTCTAGAGAAAAAGTTTCAATTTGGATGGGACTTTGTGGAAACGGATGTCTTCTGGCTCCTTTTTTTTACAACAACAATTTAAATGAATTGGGATACCTTGACCTAATAAATAATATGATAGTTCCAGGACTCCGAGAAACCCATGGAATTAGAATTAATAGAACGTGGTGGATCCAGGACGGTGCTCCTGCTCACAGAACTATTGCTGTAAGGGGAAGACTGAATTAGCTATTCGGAAATCGTATTATCTCCTTAAATCAGCGTATTGAGTGGCCACCCAGATCCCCTGATTTGACTCCCTGTGATTTTTTCCTATGGGGACACTTAAAAAGTAAAGTTTATAATTCCCCACGAAGAGACAACGACGATCTGAAGCAAAGAATTGAACAGGAAGTTAATCTGCTTCGACTAGATAATACTCTGATAAGAAGAGTTATGAATGCAATGAGAAAAAGAATGCAACTGTGTGCTGAACGAAATGGAGGGCACATCGAAGGGAACTAAGGAAAAAATTTTTTAAGTTTATTTTGTTTGAAATTACATTTGCCTCTCATTAATAATAAATTGTTAAAAGTTGTTTAAAATATTATAAGCACCTTTAAATTTGTATTTAAGATATTGTGCACAAACCTGTTTTCTGTGTCTCTTATTAAAAATAATACTGCAAAAATATGCTCTCAAATTTTCTCTTGAAATTTTATCACAGATAGAGAAATGGTTGACAAACAACGTGCAACTTTCCAATTTTACTAATTTTAATAGTTTTTGAATTTTAATTATTTGAAATTTGGTTAACTTTTTTTTGGGACACCCTGTATACTCGAGTCCGTATCGTGGATACCGAGTTCGGCGGGGTATTGCATATTACAATATAGTATATACATACACAAGCTCGCAGTTGCTTTCAGTAATGCTGAATTTCTGTATGACACGAATGGCTATAACTACTTCTATTGCAGCTCAAAAATACTGTATTCTAAGTGTTTATTACTGTCACAATAAAAATAAGTTACCTTTAAAATAAGCTTAAGCATGGAAACTCCACTGTAATTTTATTTTATATATTTCCAACAGTATTTGCCATCATTTCTGATGGCATGGGTACACTGGTATATAAAGAACTTCCATGCTGTATCGTATCTACCGATAACATGGCACAGTTAGTACCCGTTGAAATTCCTCAGTTTGAAATGATAAAATAAGGGATTTCTGAAATAAAATACAATTTTCAGTTTTACTTGCGGTACTACCGGAATCTGAGCATTTTTCATGTATATACAGGGTATCCCAAAAAACGATACCCAATTTTCAAGGGCTGTAATTCAGAAACTCAAACTTACAAAAAATTGGAAAGTCACATTTTGTTTTCTTATGCTTTGGTATCATTGAAAGGGCTTGAACTCGTAAGTTGAATTACGTATGAATACGAAAGCGTGATCTTAAACTATTCAAGATTTTTACCGATCGAAGAGCCTCCCGATTATGCAACTCGCAAAAGAACAAAGAGCATTCATTGTTGAGAAGTATTTTCAAGTGAAAAGTTTCCAACAAGTCATTCAATCATTTCAAGAGCATTTTCCTGAAAGACAGTCTCCAACAAAGATGAATATTTGGAGAAATGTTACGAGGTACAGAACCGAAGGAACAAGCTTGAATCTAAACAAAGGTCGATCAGGACGGAAAAGAACGGGGTGATCAGAAGAAAATGTTCGAATTGTTCAAGGAGCACTTACAGAAAATCAGCTAATCTCTACAAGAAAAAGTGGATTAGATGGTACTAAATCTACATTCAACAGAATTATAACTTTGGATTTGAAGTGGCATCCTTACAAGATGCATGTGTGAAAAGCAAAGAATTGAAAATGAGGCCAATTTGCTGCAAGGAGATGATGCTCTCGTTAGACGAGTGATGGCGGGAATGAAGAGGCGAATGCAACTGTGTATTGAGAGAAACGGAGGACAAACCGAAGGAAACGAAGAATAGGAGGAACATATGGATTGTTTTTTATTTTAGTGGCATTTTCCATTTAATAAACGGTTGAAAGTTATTAAAAACATGATTTTAATATAAAATTCGAAGTTTAACAAAAGTGCGCAAACAGGTTTTCAATATCGGTCACTAAAAATACTGCTTAAAGAAAACGGTAGAATTAATTCTTCTGAAATTTTGTACAAAGATGGAAAAAATGTTAAGAAGCAAAATGTGCCTTTTTAATTTTTGTAAGTTTAATAGTTTCTGAATTACATCTCTTGAAAATTTGGTATCGTTTTTTGGGACACCCTGTATACAGAACTTCCATTCTGTACCTTATCTACCGCTAACATGGTCGTGTATGAGAAGAAAGTTAATAACAGAAAAACTGGAATATATTTTATAGTGATCCGGCGCCTTTAGTATCCACAATACAATGCTTGTAACACACGCATATCCGTTCTGATTTCAGTTTAGTAATTTTTCTTCAGTAATAGATAGGAAGCGATGGGAAGGACACACACAGATATAGAGAGATAGAGATACATATGTAGTCTATTATATATGTAGATGCATTCCCGTTCTGATTTCAGATCAATACTTTTTCTTCAGTTATAGATAGGAAGTAATGGGACGGACACACACAGGTAGAGAGAGGGAGATAAATAGATAGATAGAAAGAAAGAGAGAAGGAGGTACACTGTCTATTATATATATGCTGACTAGTTGACCCACACGTGAAAATTCACGCGTTTGTTATTAAATTCTTTCATTTGATTTGCGAGTGGACGCGTGCTTTCCCTAGGAGTTTCCAAAATGAAGGATGTGCTCTACCGAATTTTCTCTTTTCTAAATCCTTAAGAGCGTGACAGAGGGATGTCCCAAGCAAGCAAACAAGCAAGCAAGCAACAAACTGCGTATTATTATACAGTGGATGTTTCATGAATGTATACAGAACTTCCATTTTGTATTTCCTCTACCGATAATATGGCATAGATAGTACCCATTGAAATTCCACGGCTTGAGAGCGATAAAATTAAAGATCTATAAAATGAAGTACATACATAAGTTTTACTCGAAAATAGAATAAAAAATAGAACTCTTCGGAAGAAATGGAGCAAAGCAGGTTTGGTGGGAAAACATCACTGCTCATAATAATCAGAATACCATCCCCATGGTGAAGTTCGGAGGTGGTTCCATCGTGATATGGGGATGTTTTTCATCGAACGGTACTTGTAAGTTAGAAATTATTAAAGGTAAGATGAATGGTCAAATGTACAGGGAGATTATTTGGAAAATCTTCGGAAATCTGCAGTTTCGTTGGGACACGGTTGCGATTTTGTGTTTCAAGAAGACAATGATCCCAAGCACGCGGCCAAACTAACTAAAGTATGTCTTAAGAATGACGATATTGATGTCCTCAATTGGCACAGTCAGTTCACAAGCGGAATCTACAAAATATTTATCAATTAGAGGAGTTCAGCAAGAAAGAATCGGGAAAAATACCAGTAGATCTTTCTAAAAAAGTTATGTGCAACTGTGGCGATCCGGAATAAAATATGCCTACTCTTTATTATTTGTTCAATTAATAAAGAATTACTTTGCCTACTTTTGATTGTGCAATGGTTGCTTAATGACGAGTTCTTTTCTCACTCTCAAGATATACGTACATTCTTGGTTCCCAAAGCACAGTTTTTTGCATGCTGTTTTCCCGTTATTCTCAATTGATACTTGTAAATGACGCAATTAATTAAATGCAATAAAACAAGACATGATCGCACTCAGAGATACCTTAGTCCTCCACATGAATGAAATAATTAATAGGTTTCCAATTTTTCAATGGCAGTCGTGAGTAGAATAATGAATACTCACAGAAAACTTAACTCGTGACCCCTTATTAAACAAGGTTAATGCACTCATACCAGTTGAATAGTCAAGTGCAACACTAAACAATATGATTAAACGAAACCCTCGCATAGAAAATATTAGAATTATCCTACCACTAACCTCGATGATCTGGTATAATATTAACCTTAGAACTTGCCATTTACACTGGAGATTTATCACTGGTGACGAGAGTATAACGAATTGACACTGGCAAATGATACCTTAAATAAAACCTGCTATTTTTTCCATCATACGCCAATAGTTTTGATTGCATTCCTACGGGTGCTACACAATTGAATATTCCCTTAACGTGCATGTTAAGTACACGTGTATGACCTACTCTCGTTGATCGCTATGATAATTTTACTTACTTCTCGATAGGTCAATCCTTCTTCTGCCAAGCATGGTATTCCAATTCTCCCGTCTCTAAGCGTCGCTCTGTTTTATATTACACTTTTTTCTGTCTTGTTTCTTTCATTTTGATGTCGATGGGTGCCTTCTTGCACTCCTCAATGTGAATGTGCCTTTGTTGGGCCTGCGCTGCGCAGCTTCATCAGTTGTATAATACAGGGCACTGTTCCCGCGAGTTGACCCTACATATGAAGCACGGACATGTGCTTCATAACATGCTTCATGACACGTATGCTTCATAACATGCTTCATGACACGTATGCTTCATAACATGGTTCATGACACGAATGTGTCATGTGAATGTGTACGCGTGGGACTCTTGCAGCAGAGCCATTAAGATCCAACCGTTGCAGTGTCATGAATACCAACACGCAGCACGCTATTATGAAGCGTAAGCAGTTCCGAGCACCAAGGCAACAAAACTTAAACACCTGAAATATGTTCTACGATCGCTCTGAGACCATGGGAAGCATCTGGCTAGTAGTACATAACAGTTTTATAAGCACAGCATACCTTTAAAGCAAAAACTAAATACAAAAGGAGGAGCGAAAGCCAGGAAGCGTATTTCTAGAAAACACTAACGAGTATATAAGCGGCTGTCGAAAAACCAAGGGGTTACGTTTTACACCGTAGAAAATCATCACTGGTCTTTCAACACGTTGACTCCGATTGCTTGATTGGTGTAAAACTTCACTTAGTACGTATAGTCACTAGAAGGATCTGAAAAAATTACAGAACCTAACCTACGTGGTACACATACGTACCACTTCGGAGTCAACGTGTTAAGTTGCTGTCTATGAACTTATAGGACCTGTAATGATTCCCTGTGGTGTTAAAATTAACTTAGCTTCATATTGTAAACATTTGAATCAAATATTTTTGCCATGGCTTGAAGACCAGAATATGTCACTCTGGAAAACGATCGTGTTCATGCAAGACAACGCACCTTTCACGTTCAGCCAAAACTGCATTGCAATATCTGGCTTTTTCGAATTTCATAGACAAGGATTTAATGGTGTGGCCTCGAAATTTGTGAGATTTGGATCAATAAAAATTTTCTGGTCGATCAATAAAAGAGAATTGTGTTAATCGTCGGCAATTTACTTAGAAACAAGACTTCTGGAATACCATAAATGTCTCACCGAGATCGGTGCCATCTGCTACTGTAAAGAAATTAGCTGAATCAACAAATGAACGTGTTTTTGAAGTCATAACGTAAAAGAGACATTACATCAATAAGTAACTTCTATGTTTTCCTATATCTGTTCACTGTTCATTTCAAATCTTTTAGATTTGTATGTATTACAATGTGAAAGTTATTATCAGCTCTTTTCAGTCCTTTTTTCATTATGAATTCAATCATTAAATCATTTTGTAATAATACCGTGGGTCCATACAAACACTAATTTTCACAAAAAAATGTTATGTCTTTCAATATACTTTATTAGCATTGCCATTAGGCATCTCAAACCTTCGATAAATATTTATATATTAAAAACGATATGATATTACGAAATGTATTTTTTTAATTTTAAGTAATGTTATTGTGAACTTTTAGTGTGGGTGAAGTATTTGCACTTTGAATAAAAAAGGCACTTCTGACGCAGAAGCTGCAAGAAACATTCGTACTGTCTATTGGAGCAATGTTCTGAATGATTGGAAATGTTAACGGTGGTTTGCAAAATTATCTTCTAAGGATTTTGACCTCAAGGATTGAATCCTTCGGGGAGACCAAAATCAATTGATCAAGAAGGCATTACAGGTGCTGCTAAGGTGAATCCAAAATTAACCAGCAGAGAATTAGCTCAACAACTCACTATAACTCATGTCATCATTATTTCATGCATTCATAAACTAGGAAAGATTTAAAAACTTGTCCAATGGGTTCCGCACGATTTGAATGATACTCAACGAAACAAAGATTGACTATCTGTACATTTTTGGCTTCAAGGAAACATCGAGACCCATCTTTGTAAAGAATTGTCACGGTAGACGAAAATCGGTTGCTTACAACAATACTAAAAACAAAAGACAATTGTTAGACCGAAACCAAAGTCTATAGCTTGTCCCAAAAAAGGGAGTCCACCCAAAGAAGATCATGCCCTGTTCATGGTGGGACATGAGGAGATTAATTCATTATAAATTGTTATATTCGAACCGAAAAATTGGGATTGCAAAATATTGTTCTCAGCTTCTTAATATAAGAACTGGTTAACTAAAAGAGATACCAGTATTACTCAACAGAAAAGGTGTCGTGTTTCAGCATGACAATGCTTTACCTCATGCAGCAATAAAATCTCAGGAAAAAAATATGAACTTCAATTGGGAAGTTTTGACTCATTCCACCTTATTCACCTCATATTACTCCCTCTGATCACCATATTTTTATGTCTCTGCAACATCACATAAGCAATACAATTTGTGAAAATAGTAGACAATTAGGAATGACCTCGATTTGTTTTTCACGTCACAATCCAAGTATTTTTTGATGAGGGCATCGAGTAGCTGCTTGACTATTGAAGAGATGTTATAGGAGATGAGGAAAATTAGAGCAAAGATTGAAAAAAGCATAATATGAAATATTGCAATATAATACACGTGTTGAGAAAAAGCCATATGACTTTTTTCAGCCTCATGCACAAAACTGGCCTCCAAACCAGTGACAGTGCGACTGCAAGCCAGGTCTCACTGCAGTGAGGTGGTGTGCGCTTGCTTCTGCTGCTCGTGCGGTTGTCGCTTTACCTGCTGCCATTATTTCTTCAACTTGTGAGTCTAATGTCGTAAAATTAGAAAAATACAGCATGAAAATCTATAAAAAGTCTTTCTTTTGGTTTAAATTTTATATGTGTGACGGAAAAATAGTTGTTATTTTTGAGAAAATGTTGCGTACACAAATTGTTATCCCCTATATATAATTATTTGATACCATTTACTTGTTTGCATAGTAGTCTCATCGCTAAAATTCAAATTGATGTGCTAATATACATAATCTGATGGTGACATGCTGTTCAAACTTCTATTACACTACAATTAGGAAGGCCTTCTATGAATAAGCCTATGTCAGGTTACAGCGACTTCAAGACAATGTGTCACAAAAATTAATTCGAAAATCGAATATGTGGCTAGTGGCATCTAAATAAGGAAATTCTATAGAACAATTTAAGTATTGATTGGGCACCCTGTATTAATCTACAGACGTAGAACCAACAAATAATGAACGTAATTACAAAAGAGCCGTACACAAAAGGTGACAGATGTACGTGACACTTGTGAAGCAGCCGTGGCGCTCGTCATGTGAAAATTAGTACACTTAAAATTCTGCAGAAATTCCTGCTTCAAGTACAGAAATTTCAAGAAATTACAGTATAAACACACAATTACAGTTCATTATGCTATTGATATACATATTACATAAACATATAAATAAAAAAAACAGTATGATAAAATTGCCAGTTGTTTCCAAACTAAGTAGTATTTCAGAATAAATTTGCAAGTCGTAGGGCCCCAAATTCATTTTGTGCTGCATTGGAGGTCCTGGAAGCCATTGTTCGTTTCCAGCAACTTTTCACCACCGACCATTCAACATCATAATTTGCAGGCGGCAGAGAGGCAAAGTTACCTACAAGCTGTTGCTGCGCGCACCCACACATTTTGCACTCGTTTGTTACACGTCACCGCCACCTTGTGTTGTTACTACTGTAGTAGTTCTTGGCTCACTGCGTATTTACTTATGCTGAACATTGATGCATTCTGCTAGTTTCCTCCTACCATAACTGGCATGTTGCCCTGCTAGTACGCTTATCTTATGACTAGCATGTGTCCCTGCTAATATCCAGAGATGTATCACAGGATGTTGCTATTGCAACAGTTTGTGCGTTCGATATGTCTAGAGCAAAAAATAACCACAATGGTCTCCTCTGAACTCGGACAACCTCAAACTTGCATGATAAACCTTGTACACTCACAGGGTAACACGACGTGTTCGATTCAATTTCTAGAAACCTCGTAAGTTGATCTACAGCTGGTTATCACGAAACTGAACACCCTGGCACCCACAGAAGATATTGACATTCCCTTCCTCGATACACACATATTACTTCTAACATGGTCCAGAATAGGGAGCACGTGGAAAGGAAGCTAACCTATAATTAGACACAGATTATAACAAATGTCTAACTAACAGTTTGCTGCTCACCCATATCGTAAAGAGCCCTCACTCAGTGGATCACCTCTTGCCAACTCTCTAAATATTCCTCACACTTGACTTCTTTTCCAGATCTCAGATTGGGCATATGATCAGCCAGAAGATATGTATTTCATTTATGTTTACAAATTTTTTTCAATTTATCGTATACAACTTTAAGGAAATGACCGGCCCCATCATTTACCTTCAGCCTACTACCATCCAGTCACATCAGAAACCCTTATCCAAATGACTCATGCAATGCACCTACCAACATCGTGATAATTTGATATATTTAATGAATGCTGCACTCACTTACACTCGACAAATTGACCTCAGACACGACAATTCAAAACGACCAATCCTGAATAAGAACAGGCAGAGATTTTAGAGTCACTTGATTGGTCACTGATTAACCAATCGAAACAGAATCCACACATGAACAAGTTATCCTGTGGGCTTCGTGTTCCACGCGGTGTTTACAGAACTCCGACTGCTAATTGTGAAAGACTTTTGGTCGCTCAGAAGATGTCTTTTTTCAAGAGAAAAGACCCACTACCTCTAGCGATCCAGCCAGGATTCATTAATTTCAGCTCATGTGACCTCCATTTCATTTATTTCGACCCCATTCTCCGACTTCAATATTTCTATCTACCTCACAATGATCATTTTATTTCCAAATTAGTAATCAGCCGAGGAATATATCGAACTTAGTAAGGATTTTCAAGACATTTGTGGCGCGTACAGTTGTCTAGAACAGCCTATTTTCTTAGATTTATTCGTTGATTACTTCCGTGGTGCAGTATGCTTGATTCCTTTGAATGGTGAATCGTTCGCTGATTTCCCATTCTTCATTTAAGCTAATGTTTCGTTTCTAAAAGAACTTATATTTGATCTTGTACCACGCGTCAATTGGGCCACTACATCTACCCTCTTCAGTGGTCATCGTGAGATCGACCACACGTTCTCCTCTGTTCATCTCTCTGACTGTAGTCAACTACAATTAGGACCAAGGTTCCTTTGTTGGAGATTCATCCATATATTTGATTTTTTTTCCAGTTGAAATGAGGCTCCTACGTTATCAACCTTCTATTTTTCAGCCCACGAAAATTTTGCATGTTTTTTAATAGTCTATGTCTATGGTTCAATAACAATTTTTTTTAACTAGGAGAGTTCTGGAAGATTGGAAGTGGGCAAATGTCACTCTTATTTTCAAAAAGGGGAACGAAGAAACACCTAATAACTATCGTCCAGTCAGTCTAACATACATATGTCATCAGTAAAACAATAGAAAGACTACTCGAAGTCCGTATAACAAAACACCTTAATGACCAAAATCATATTACTGAAACCCGGCATGGATTCAGAAAAAACGTAGGTGCCTCACAATATCGAAATTTTCACTTTCGATAGGAGTAATGTAGCTTCCGAACTACTGTATTCATACAGGGAACTAAGAATAAGTAGAGAAAGAACCTATATAGGGAGTGATTACTATTGAAAAGGCATTAGTATTGGGATCATTGTTTTTTAAAGGGTCTCAGCGCCGTCGCGTTCTGAAGTTCCATCCGGTCCCAAACTGCCCAATTGTCTGTATTGCACTTGTTCAGACTACAAGTTTCGCTGCAGTTTGAAGCGGAGTCGTCGGGTTGCGTGCTGTGGTGGAAGTTGTTCCTGCTCCATCGTCGGCAGACGTGACGTTCTACTTCTTCCTTGCTTTCCCCTGCCTATATTTTGTTTTTGAATAGAATTTCTTTCATTTTGTTTTGTTGTGCAATCTAGCACCAATTATCTGATGCGTACTCCATATTTTAACTGGTCTATCCAGACCTCTAAAGAAATAACTTAAAATTAGACTGTTGTCTAACTTTAAAATTAAAACTACTTAAATGCGAGTGAATTCGTCTAATAATGAGGGTCTGAAAAGACTCTCAACTCTGAATTCTACTCTGTAAATTAAAATTTCCTCTTCCTTTCTAAACGTAAAAACTACTACTATCCTTTACTGTCTATGTGGAGTACGCTTCTTTAACTATTTTCAACTATCTTTAAATTCTAACACGCCTAGCAGTTTCCGATGGAAACACAGAAAGAGCACGTATCTTTTAGGTTTGTATCAAACATTCGAAAGTTAACTGAAATATCCACATACTGAAATTTTTCTTGCTAAGTCCATCATTACAGAGTAATTGATTCGTTAATTTCAACAGTACAAATACATTCGGGGTTGCTACCAGCTTTGGGACAGCGACGGGCGAACTCTTTCCAGTGCAGTCCTCGCTGTCAATGGTAGGTTGCTTGCCTACAGTTAGGTCCCTGAACTACATTTGGTATTCATATCAACATTTACCCGGCATTCTGTAAATTTCATAAGAATCTATCATTTAGCGGCAGGAAGAAGTGGGAGCCCAAAGTCGTGCGTCGACAGTCTTGGAGTACGGATTATCGGTGCCCTTTGCCACTGGTGTTCTGCGTACGCTACTTAAGATTAAGATTGAGCGTGGTTCGGCTGGTGAGAGCTGACATTCCGGCTCTAGACTTCAATGACCGAGGGACTCGAGCGTGGGGATGCTGAGACTAACCGTTCTCTCCAGTTGTGTATTTATGTTCTGGCTCTCTATGACGTCACCTTATTATTAATTATAAATTATTAATCTTGAAGAGACGCCAGGTTTATTGGAAGAACGGATTAAAACCCTAACCATTTTTTTTGTTGACGGTCAAGTCGTCAAAATTAGATAATTAAATTACTTAAATGTAAAAATATTAATTTGCTCCTTGATTTAAAGTAAATAAATAAGATTAAATAACCTTCACTTTTTACCCATGAAGTGTCGTGAACTTTGTGGCGTGCAAAATTCGCGCCACATGAATGAATTGTGGCGTGCAAAATCTCCTTGACTTCTTTGGAGAAGTTAATCGCATATACGACCATACAAAAGCGGTAGACCTCCTTGCATATCTAGACTTTCAAAAAGCCTTCGACAAAGTTCCCTACGAAAAACTCGTGGCCAAAGTGGAAGCGCATGGAATACTAGGCAACTACTCCCGATGAATACGAAACTGGCTCACTGGTCGCACTTAACGTGTGGTGATTCACGATCAAGCAAGTGATTCAACTCTTGTAACATCAGGAGTTTTCGGCCTGCTCCTCTTCATCATCAACATCAACGATCTTGATGCTGGAATCATTAGTAAAATTAACAAATTCGCCGATAACACGAAACTCTGTCACAAAGCATTTACCGAAAGGGACAGAGTAACAATCCAATCCAACCTCAACCGTTTTCTACAATGAACCGAAACCTGGCGAATGAGTTTCAACGTTGATAAATGTTCAGTAATGCACGTTGGTGCAAATAACCGGCATTTCCATCCCATGATGAATAACATACCCATTGAAACAGTGCAGCAGCAAAGAGATCTAGGTGTCATTGTCACTGAAAATCTCAAACATGACAAAGAAGTGGAAAAAAGCGTCAAAAATGAGAGTAGGATTTTTGGTTTCATTGCACGTAACTTCGAATACAAGTCAAAGAACATAATATTACCGCTCTATAAAGCGCTAGTCCGGCCTCATTTAGAATATGCAGTGCAACTCTGGTCTTCTACCCCACGAAGAGATATTAATAAAATGGAAAAAAAATCAGTGTAAAGAAGCAAAGATGGTTTCAAAACTCTGCAATCTCAGCTACAAAAGACGTCTTCAACAACTTGAACTTATCACCCTAGAGAACAAAGATGACTGCGAGGACTACTTATTGAGATCTTAGAGTACCTCAACGGCCTTAACAATGTTACCCAGGAAGGGCTTTTCGAAAGAGACGGTAATGTACACACCAGAAATAAAGGCCAAAAACTATTACTCAGAAGCTTCAACATATCCCAAGCTATGAACTTCTTTCTCAATAAAATTGCTGCAACTTGGAACCAGCTGCCCGAAAACATAGTTTCTGCTAGCCCCGTGAACTCATTCAAAAATCGTCTCAACAAATATTGGATTCCGAACCCCCCAGTATTACAATGTACGATTATAACTCTTTGTTCCTAACTCCTAGGGCCAGTGTATGATTGAGATAAATGTACGTGACTGAAATGCCTGTGCGTGAGTGAAATGCGTGTACAAGAGTGAATTGACTTACGTGGTCAAGGTGTGTGATTGATGGATTTACCTCACACGGGATGGGACTCGAGCATCGACCAAAGAATGGGCCAGACGGCTCGTTCCTATTGTTTCCTCAGTCTGTTCATGTGTACATTTTCTCTCCTTCCATAACAGAGCCTTTATGGTCACAATTGTTCCTGTTTTTTTCGTTATGCGGTAGGGTCCGACCCAATCAAATGGCCATGTGTTCATTAAACATTTTTTTTTTGTTGGATTATGTGACAGTACATTTTCACCAAACTGAACGTTGTTGCTTTTAACAACTGTCTTTTTAGGTTGTATATATCTGTCATGAGCCGCTATTAATTTAGCCTTCACCGTTTTGGACGCATTGTGCAGTACAGGCCTACTTCTGTTCTGTAATTTCCTCCCAATGAATAGTGCATTGTGAGAGATTGCAGCCAATTGACAATAGGAATTTTCGCATCCCATAGAACAAATAGTCGGTATCAATTACGCTTTGAAAACTAGTGTTCAGTGCCAAGGACACCCATGACAGAGCGTCATTCCAGAGCGTTTGGTAGTTCGCTGCCAAATGGGGCTACACAGTTTTTATACTCTAAATTTTCCTTTCCGTCTCTCCATTAGATTGAGGACAATGAGATGTTGTTATAAAATTTCATATTTAATTTTGCGTTTTATGTTTAAGAGTGCCACTATAAACTCGGCTTCTCGATCCGATATTAGTGCTTTATTAGGCCTATACGTCGTTACGTAATTTGTTAGCTCTCTTATTACTTTTTCATTTGTCTTGCTTCTGACAGGGAATGCTGCAACGTACTTACTGAAGTGGTCCACTGCAGTCAAAATGTATTTGTGTCCCTTGTTTGAAAGTACCATTTCGATTAAATCGACGCCCACTCACTCCAGAGGCTTGTCGATTTCGGGAAAATTTCCCATTGCACCGTCATACGGTTGTTGATTTTTTCTCCTAGCATTGAACGCACGTGGCGACAAAATTAAACTCTTTTTTAGTCATTTTCAACCATAACCCAAACTCTAGCAGTCTCTTCCACGTTTTTGTGCGGCCTAGATGTGCACCAATATTGCTACCAAGAGCATGGTTATCGTTGCTTCCTTTAGAGTGGCGGGCAATATTTATAATTTCATTCTTCTTTCGTGTTTTCTATCCACATTTTTAAAGAAAAAATGCTTTCTTCTACACAGACTTCATTGCAAGACAAGGTGCCTCTCCCTTTTTATCGCTTGCAAGAAATATAATTACAAGACCCCAAACAGGATCTTCTGATTGTCTCTCTCTCTCACTTTTATCTTGCTATAACTAGTATGTTGCTCTTCTCCCATTACTAAAATGTTGCCGAGTTAGTTTTTTCCTCCCATGACTAGCATAGCCCGAAAATTATAGGAAGACTAAAATGGAAGGAGAAAGAGGGGAAGGGAACGTGGATGTCTGGCGTTTACGTGTACCTCTAAACGTAGAAACAAACAACAAACAAACAAACTTTATTTGCAATCGAGTACACAGTACATAGACTTTAGTACATTGGTTTTTCAAATTCTTAAGGTTAACATTCTAAGAGTAAGGGTGATGGGGAAGCTCCATGCGACGAGAATACCGGGAAGTTGATGGGCGTGTCCATGGGCGGGAAGTTGAGTGCTTACCGATACGTGCGAGCGCACAGCGCAAAGAAATAATGAGAAACAACTCGTGTTCATGGCCGGGTTTCGAACCCGCAGTCTTGCTGCATGAAGCAGAGACCTGATACACAACACAGGCTGTAGACCAAACGACCACGGCGGCTACTGTTGAGCAGCGGAAGCTGACCAAATATAACCTAGGAAACAAGTAGTTTCCTAAGTCACTGCTATCACGAATGGAATAGCCACCGTGGTCGAATGGTCTACGTCCTGTGTTGTGCATCAGGTCTTTACTTGATGTAGAAAGACTGCGGGTTCGAATCCGGCTATGAACACGAGTTGTTTCTCGTTACTCCTTCGCGCCGTGAGCTCGCAAATATCGGCAAGGCTTACTGCGTAAGCAGTCAACTCCCCACCCATGGACGCGCCCATCAACCTCTCTGGATCATGGAGCTTCACCATCACCCCTACTCTTAGAAGGTTAACCTCAAGAATTTGAAAAACCAATGTACTAAATGTCTGTGTACTGTGTACTCGATTGGAAATAAAGATTGTTTGTTTTTTGTTTTTGTAGTCAATTCTGTCGTAAACCCTGCTGTATCTCATGCTTTCAATTTTGCTGTATATATAGTGTTAATTTATGCTATAAATTTTACTGTGAATCCTGCTCTAAATTGAGCAGAAAATCTTACTGAGTATCCTACTAGAAAACCTAGTGGGAGTCGAACTGAGAATCGTGGTTGAATCGAACACTAAATCACATACGAAAAATTCAGAGTTATGGTAACATGTGCCGCCCCAGAAAAAAGGTGGATTTGAAACGCAAATACAATCCCATTTTGCACATGAAGTTCTATTCGTGATAGCAGTGACTTAGGAAACTATTTCTGTTGCCTAGGTTACTTAAGAGGCTACATTTGCAAATTAGAAGGCTACATTCGCTGCTTAGGAGACTATATATGCTGGTTAGGATTATATTTGGTCTGCTCCAGCTGCTCAACAGTAAGTGCGCCACTTAGTTTGCGCGCTACACAATATTAATGATGAAACTAAAGGGAAAATTTAGGTTTCAGAATCACAGCTTACTGCTACCAGTTAGTTGCAATGTCTTACACAATTTTTCAAGTCTAGTACGTGTTGGAATTCTAAAAAAACTTCATTATTTCTAAAAAACAGTATCCAGACATAAAAAGAAAAAAGGTTTCCATGTATCTAACATCACCATTAGGCTGAAACAACACAAAATAATTTTAGTTACCTAATGATGTTAGTTACAAAGAAATGTCGTGTTTTTATAGTTGGATATTGTTCATTAAAAAAATGATGAGCAAATCTTTGAACATTCTAAATCGTAACGAATTTGATTCCCTGCGTGACTTTGAGTGACCGGAAAAGTCCCTCATGGAAGTGTAAGAATTGGAGTTTATATCATTCTTTCATGCTAATTGCAATCTA
The DNA here is from genome assembly GCA_006783055.1 of Trinorchestia longiramus. NCBI lineage: Eukaryota > Metazoa > Arthropoda > Malacostraca > Amphipoda > Talitridae > Trinorchestia > Trinorchestia longiramus. The sequence goes on from VCRD01001261.1 coordinate 138,706, forward strand.
CTGAACTTTTTCTATTAATTTCAGAGATAAATAGTGACGAACTTGAATCCAACATTTATCGCAGAAATGGGTTCTCGACTGATGCTTCTGGTGTTCATGGTTGTGAGTATCCAGTTGTAAATATTGTGCGGTGTTTTTTAAAATATCGCAAGAGTACGGTGACTTTAGTTCTCATACGACTATCTATCCTTCTGCATCATTAATTTTTCACATGTATTTAACACAGTGGGTAATTTGTGTCCGAAAATATAGAGAATTTGGTTGCGTTGTAAGTTAATATTACTACGGTTGTGCGTTCATTCGTGCATTTGCGTAGACTTTTACACATCCATCTGCTCCTACTCTTCCGTTTCTTCCGTCGTGTGTTTTCCTCTGAATATTAGATGGAGAAATGCATATATGAATTTCATTTTGATATTAAAGCACATTTTCAAGCACATTTAAGTGATTTTTTCGTAACTTTATTTCATTGCACCTAATTTTGTCAATGGGGCCCACGAAATGAGGTTTTTGATTGTAACCCCTGTGTGTGTGTGAGAAGAATGACCACGACCAGAGAACTGGTGAGACGCTGCGGACAGTGACGGAGGGGTCACACAGCTGCAATATTACACAGAAGTTCTTAGTAAAAAATATATTTTACATAGCGTCCGTACAAAAATATAAAAGGAGTAAATTGTTTATGATTAACTTAGTGACTTGTTATGAATTTGTATAATTTTTAACTATTATTATCTATTGAATACGTGCTACGTTGAAAAGAATAGAAAATCATTATTCATTCATTTTTTTTCCCAGGTGATGGTGACGCATTGTGGCGAAGGGTGAGTTATATTAATTATTTTATTTCACTTGAAAATAATTTGAATGAGATTATTTTTAAATTTTTCCTTATTTTATGTCAATCATTTAAGACTAATTTAGTATAAATAATTTCATTTGTTATTACTCTCCTACTACCAATTATACAAGCATGTTACAGTTGCATTTTGATGAATGCTGCAACATGTACTTACATCTACTGGAAATTATATGTTAGCTGGACTGGGGAGTTAGAGTTAGATTTTCTAAGAATTGATGAGTTGGAGTTGGACTTTCTAAGATTTCAGGAGTTGGAGTTGGACTTTCTAAGAATTAAGGAGTTGGAGTTGAACTTTCTTAGAATTTAGTATTTGGAGCCAGACTTTCTAAGAATTCAGGATTTAGAGTTGGACTTTCTAAGAAGTGTGGAGTTGGAGTCGGACGTGGATTTGGAGAATTGAACTTTTAACTCCACACCCCCTAGTGTTAGGGCTGACCTTATGCAAGATTGACAAAATGATTAATATATTATGTAATACATATACATACTATTAGGCCTCAAATTTTGGTAAAATCAGCACTTCACCTTTATTGCAGTAATGTTGCTAACATCCTAGTGTACTGAAACCAAGACGAACTCATAGAGGAAAAGAGGCTCCCACTTTCCTTCTTACTATACCTTCTACATATATTCTTAAATATTCCCTCTATACGAGGTGCATTCAAGTTATAATACCCCTGATTATTTTTTCACTAACTAATTACACCCAAACATTAAGACTTGTACAACTTTTTGATGCAATCTCCCTGCAGCTGTACACATTTTTCACAACGTCGATGCAGTGGAATCTCATGATTCCACTGCAAACTCTTCTCAAGGAGTCTGGTTTGACTACTGAAAAATGGCTAATGCAATAGTGTCACAGCTAGGGAATGTGTGACCACAGAGAGTGTCTTTTATCATTGCAAACTGCAAAAAGTTGCTAGGGGCCTGGTCAGGTGAGTAGGGAGCGTGGGAAATCCCTTCAAAGTTACCATCACGAAGAAACTGCAGCGTCGCATTCGCACGATATGCTGATGAGTTGTCTTGGCGAAAGAACACACGTACAGCCTTCCCTGATCATTTTTTAACCAATGTTGGAAGGAGCTTTTTATTTAAAACATTTTAGTAGGATGCGTTTGTCACCATAGTGTCACTTGGAACGAAATGAATAAGGATTGCGTTGTCACTGTCCCAACATAGCCACCATCATCTATTGGAGACTGCCGCTTACCCGAATATTTTTGGTGGCGATAAGTCTGTGTGCTTCCATTCAGCCGACTTAGACTTCATTTCAGGATTGAAAACGGCATCTATATTTCACCCATAGTCACAATAGATGAGAAGAAAGTTCCAATCGTGCCGTCACCACGCGTCAATATTGCCTAGCAACATGCCACGCGTTCAGCCTTGTAGTCGTCCGTGAGCATTTGTGGCACCCACTTGGACGACACTTTGCATTTTTAAATATTGAAAACACACATCGCTGAAATGCCAATGTCAACTTTAACGGCAATGTGTTCCACACTTATTCGGTGATCCTCCAAAACAACTTTCTCCACTCACTCGAAGATGTCGTCTGACTGGCCAGTCTCACCTTTTTCGAACTGTTGCACCCACGAACGCACATTAGACACATCCATAAAACCATCACTACATGTCTCACTCAACTGAAGATAAATTTCAATCTGTGTCTCACTCTTCAAATGGAGAAAACGAATGATAACGTGCTGTTTGTGTAAATGAAAGAGTCGCAATTTCAAGTATCATAAACATTCTTCATTCTGTTCGCTGCTGCTAATGTTCTGTGTACCGTACAGAGCTAAAATTTCTACCACACATTGACAAAGAGTGCACACGTTTTTTAAAATAAACTGCATACTTGTATCTGTTTCCAGTCCTGAGAAAATAATTGAAGATAACATAACTTAAATGTCCCTTGTATTTTTACCTATTTTTTGTATGTTCTTACCTATTCCCTCTATATTTTACACTGAAAGTCAGGCATGCGACGAGGTTCCACTACACAGCCCCACACACGATGCAGAAAATTTTGCGTTAAACTAGACAAGCTCCTCGGCTTGACTCGACACCCTATTGTTGCATTTACCTCATTTAACCCATTACTGACACTTGAAGCCACGAAAAAATTTCTTCTCCACTTCTTTACAGTCGTGAGCACCAGCAGTGTCCGGATCCCAACTCGTTTGGCCGGAACTGTCTCGTGTACCAGGACCAGTGTAGGAGCTCCCGGCAGTGCAGAGCCCCCGGACAGCAGTGTTGCCTTGTAGCTGGTTGTGGCAAAGAGTGTGTCAACATTACTGAGCCGACACCAAATGACAGGTACCATTAAGTGTTCTACTTCCAATTAACAGTTTTCTATCTATTTGCTCTGTTTTCATAAATTTCGTACATACTTTTCTTCCATACGTTTCGTTTCTTTTAAATCACTGTTTTCTATCAAAAAACTGCACATGTAAGCCATGTATGGTCTTACTAAACTTCTTCGTCCAATTTATCGTAGATTACCGTATTGAGGCAAGTAATGTAAATTACAGCTAATCCAACATAAACCTGAAAGATTTTTCTTTCAGTTGCCCGGACCCGTCCTCGTACGGGCGTGTGTGCATCCAGTACATCGATCAGTGCCAGAGCTCCAGTGAATGTGGCGACGGTGGCGCGTGTTGCCTTGTGGCTGGCTGTGGCAAAGAGTGTGTGCAGCCGAAGACTAAGCCACAGTGAGTTACTGGCTTTGACTCTCACAACTCCATTTAATAACGTAGGACCACGTAAACACTATGACGCAATTGTTGTAATGTGGTAATTCCAGCGAATGTTTGTATAAACATTCACCCTGGCATACAACGTGTATCCACATTGATATACGCGTGGCAGTTATAAATTGCTCCAAACTACTAGTAAACCCCTCTTAAACTGTTGCCCACATAAGGAAGAATTTGGTGTGAGTATTGAGAAACGTTTCAGAAGAAACGGTTTTGAACTCCCACACCAGTGTCATCAGAGTCAGCATACACGTTAAGTGACCCACGGGGCCACCGAAGGCAAATGTTTACGTCACTTATCTTTATCTGAATTTTTATTTATTAAAACTAGATCATTTCTACGGAGGACCCCATTGTTCTGTTTCATCAAAAGAGTACCACTTGTAAGATCTATAAAATCTATATTCTGTCAATGAAGCGATCTGCTCGTTTGCGGAAGCGACACCTTGCAGGTTCATCAGTAAACAGAAAAAAGCTTGTTTCTGAACTCACGGATGTAAGGAGATCAAGTTCTAATTATAGAAGTAATTGTAGCAACCGACATTTATGGTGTAAACAGGGAAATACTTAAAGGGCACAGTAATGTCTAGGCTTGAAGATTTTTCATATGCTAGGCAAAAAAAATGTTTTTTTTTGCTCTAATAGATTTCACAAGAAGATAATTCAACTTTTATTTTCCATTTCAAAGTTCGTTACAATTCTTTGGACCATGCGGGTTTAGATTCAGCATGCATTAAATTTAATGTGTTACGTCTGAACAGTATCGAATTCAATGTAAAGTGTTTTAAACTAGATGCATTATATAATAAATCGAACACATCTATTTTTAATGTACTGAATTTAATTCACTCAAATAGCTGCAAAATCAATACTAATAAAAATGGAAACCACAGGGAATGTTCTAAAATGTTTCACAAAAAGGCTGTTTGCAAGTTTCTGAAACATTTCAGTTTTATCCAAGTTTATTTAAGGTTCCTTAGCCGTAACGAGAAAACTGATGACGGGCTGAACTGAATTTGCAAGTTCGAGTCGTCGGGCTGAATTTCAAGATATAATTTTAATTTCTGGGACGCACACAATCAAAATATCTGGAGGCAAAGAGTTAAAATAAATTTCAATAGGTGGCGTCTATTCCCCGACAAAAATAACATAGATACTGCTAATCAAATACATTTATCCAGGTCGGAGTGTGTTACATATACCATTGGATCAAGTGTTTCCCAATTTCCCAAAACAGGTGGGCCAATATTATACGAAGTATCTCACACTGTCAGCAGGTGTGCCACTAATATACCAAGTATCTCAGTGTGTTGCTATTGTAACAAGTCAACCTCATTTGACCGACTGCCCAGCTTATTATAGAGACAACTCTCAATTGAGAAAGTTTTTCTTTCATCTCTCACCCGCCGTCCCTGCAACAACTCTGCCCTCCACGGTGCCCGCATATCAAGTGTCCTCCCTCCATCACAGGTGTCCTCCTCCGTCTGGACTGGTTGGCATCTGCGTGATTGGCCCTAACTCCTGCGGGTCTGACGCTGATTGTTCGGGAGGGCAACTTTGCTGCTCTGAGGGCTGTGGCAGCGAGTGCAAGAATCCGGTGTAGTTGTACTGCAGTATCCAGTGTAGCTGGTGAGTTTTACTGCGTTTTCCAGAGTAGCTAGTGAGTTTTGCTGCGGTATCCAGTGAAGCTGTACCTTAGTATCTGGTGTAGCTGATGAGTTTTGCTGTGGTATCCAGTGCAGCTGTTGAATTTTGCTGTAGTATCCGGTGTAGCTCTACTGTGGTCTCCGATTTAGCTGGTGCTGGTGCAGCCACCGTAGTCGAGTGGTCTGCGGCCCGTGTTCTGTATCGGGTCTCTGCTCGTGCAGAAAGACTTCTGCGGGTTCGAAACCCGGCCATGAATACGAGCTGTTTCTCGTTTCACGCCGTGAGCTCGCACTTATCGGTAAGACCTCAACTCCCCGCCCATGGACACATCCCAGGATCGTCGCATGGAGCTCACCATCACCCTTACTCTAAGAATGTTAACCTTAAGAATTTGAAAAACCGATGTACTAAATGTCTATGTACTGTGTACTTGATTGGAAATAAAGATTGTTTGTTTGTTTGTTTGGTGAGTTTTGCTGTGGTTTCCGGTGTACCTGTAGTGTAGTATCCGGTGTAGCTGGTGTGGTGATATAGAAATAATCATAGTTATTATTTCATAACTAAATTATTGCATTCGGGTTTTTGTTAAGTTTTTCTCTCTCAAAAAAAAAGTTCGTAGAACTTGGTTTCAAATGCATGGTTTTTCTGCATGCTGCTTCTCTTCATGATCTCTAATCCATACTTTTATACGACAGTCTTAAAAAAATGAAGAAAAAACATGACATGATTGCCTTTGGAGGGTCCTAAACCTCCATATAAAATAGTTAAAAGGTTCCAATTCATTTTCCCGCAGGTAATTGCTTCTCCAATCCACGTTGCGGCATGCAATACCTGCTCTATGAGCCACGAAGGTGCTGCAATGATGCACAAAAAACAATTCTCTCAATGCACACATCTTAGTGTACGTTTAAAATCTGCTGACACCGATTGGCATAATCATTATATTTAATTCGTTTTGAATTAATTTATTACTTGCCCTACCCATCATTCCCAAGACGTCAAATTTACCCTACATAGCTACAAGCAGGTCATGCATCTCCATTCGTAAAAATATAGCTTCAAGTTGCCCCTACTTTAAACACTTTTAACGTTTTATACGTGCGGTTGAACCATGTAAACGTATACTACACTCGTTAAGTTCTCAAATATGGAATGTTAATTTCGTACTTGAGCTTTGCTGGCCGCTTCAATTTCTAGCTACCAGTTTTATCGATTGTTTACATTCATTGCATTCACTGTGGTGCTGCTTACCACTACCAATGTGTCGTCGTGTGACACATTCACATGACACATACACACGTATGTGTCATGCCACTGGTTAGTTTTACTGTGGTATCCGGTGTAGCTGTACTGCTGTATCCGGTGTAGCCGGTAAGTTTCGTTGCAGTTTCGTTCATGAAGAAATTTTCTGTTCATACCACAGACGATTATAATACGTCCCTGTGATGAATGAATAAAATTCGCTGAAAACTTCATTCATTTTGCTGCAATAATAAGTCGACAGGAAAAAATGTCGTTTTTTTCAGGTACGAGATTGCATTCTTTAATTTAAGCTATGATATTTGGAGTTTTATATTGTTTTGTACGCATATACTCATCAGAAAGAGATAATTTCAATAAATAGAAAACAGAATACATTAAGATTGTCTTTGTAGTATGTTCTCATTTATACTCAGCATTCATGCTCCATCGGTACTTTGCGTGCTTGAGTATCAGAGTTCTTAAGGATCAAGTCCTAGAAAGCTTGAACGTAGCTAGTGTTGCTGAGCAATTCTGGGTGCCCGTGAAGACGAGCGTATGTGATTTGTGCGGACACAAGTCCAGCTGTAGTTCCTGCGGCCGTCACGTACAGAAGTAGTGTGAGTAGAGATAGACGTTTATAACTTGTTTTTGTGGTGAGCCTATGTAATTGCAAGACCCCTGTTAGCCCGTAGGCAGAAATGGTGCTGTTCATGCTGAGCTCTGTGTCGCATAACTGATATTGTAGGGATTCGCATGACTCGCACTACTTATGAACACAGCACAGACGAGGCTAGCTTTCGTCAACCAATGAGAGAACAAGAGAACAGAAGTGAATCCAGCGACGAGGCTAGGTATCCGTTGCAAACGGAAGTACGACGTTGACCAGTGAGATGTCTCGCTCAGACAAGGCCCAGCAAACCGCCCTACATGAGGAGGCTGCAGCGCTCTGTTTCACACACAATTCTCACCGTGACCACTGCACTGTACGGAGGTACTTGCTCGATATCTTACCGTGAAGACAAAAGAAGGAATATTCTTCAAACTTACCGAAGTCGGAAGAAGAACACAGAGACACGACTGGACATTGAAAAAAGATACTCAAAGTCAAAGATATTCAAAGTCCAGGCCATGTTACGTGCTAACCCACGTCCTTCTCCGTACTCGTAACTCTACGATACGTAGAGCCCCGCGATAGCCGGACCAACGTGCAAAACACAGCACTAACAACAGAAGGGTGAGTCGATTACTAGGCTACTTTTCCTTTCTTTCTCTTCTTCTACCCCTTTTTCCCACTTCAGAACGTTGCTGAGAAGTAGTAGCGCCTGGTGTACTGAAAGGCTCCTGACCGTATGGGAAAACCCCCATTATAGTAGGGGGGAGTGAGTACAAGTAGGGCACCAGACACTTCTCAGAGAAGACAACGCTGTCTATCAGTCACAGAGCTTAACACACCAACATGTCCTCCCGCGAGGGAGGGCAGGGGAGAGGGGGCGCTGGCCACACCGCTAGAAGCCTTCTCCCTACTCCCGTAAACACAAGACACCCACGCCACCACGTAGCAGAACCCCTACCCCACTGCACCAACACAACACTACCCCAAAACACCACACAACACTCTAACAACCATTCAACCAACAACCACAACACGAGACCCGCGTACAACCTTACCAAAAACACTTCATTCAGGATCCAAATACGAAAAATCAATCCAGACATAACAACAGAAAAACATAAAATATTCGAAACAACATTCAAAGACCTTGACTATTATTAACAAAACTTTCAGAAAACAACTCAGGCTACTACGCTATAACTGACGAAGCAGCTGCTGTCGACAAGTTAACCTCACTCAAAGCAACCGAACTTTAAAAAAAAACCTCAAACCAATCATTCCACCAGACCTACGAGCCAAAAGAACCATATTCATACGCCAACTTGACAGCTCAATTGGGAAGCTATTACCGGGAGAAATCACCAGAGAGATCAAAACAGAAGAACCCTGGACACAAATACTCGGAGTAACCAAAATTAAAAACTACACCCACGTGATAAAAATCACCTTCTCGGAGATATCTACAACACAAAAAATCCTCCAAAACGGCCTACTAATGTTCAATACCACAATCACTCCCTCACAGATAGAGCTCGAGAAGTACACTCACATCCTGATATGCTACAAGTGTTACAAATTTGAAGATCACGTTACTTACCAATGTACCTCCACAAAACCCAGCTGCTCCGAATGCACATCACACCAATACACACACCAACAATGCAACTTACCTACAAAAATGGTTAAATTGCAACCAACAACACTGCACTCTCGCAGCAACCTGCCCATACCGGAAACAGGTCATACACCAAAACTAACGAAAAACAAAAAAATTACGAGACGGAGAAAAACAACCGTACATACCTAGACATAGCAAAAACTGCCATCCAACAAACGAACCAACCAACACCTGCTCTCACACTCTCAAGCAACACTCATATCAAACTTGTTGCCCTGGTAATCAGAGCACACATCGCTACCTGGCCAAAACAGAAAGCTACGGAACAATCCTATCAAAATCTCTGAAAAGGATCTTCAACATAGATACCTCATTCCCCAAACAGGAATTCTCAAAAAATATTCAACCTCTTCATCAGCCCTACACCTAACCCCGAACTTGCACTCTTTGCTACCCCTAATACAAACACTGGAACAATCCCCACGCACCATGACATGGAATCGGAATCGGAACAATCATCAACCGAAACGAAGGACACGCAGGACCAAAACTCAGACAACACCGAACCTGAACAACCATGGGAAACACGCCCAAAGAAGAAAACCACAAAGAAAAGGAAGAAAGCATGCTCCCCTCCAGATAAATACACCACCCCTGACACCTGCGAACTCGAAGCCACACTTGTCAAAAGCGCAACACAACAGCCGCCGATCCCAACACACCCCACTAACGAGTGGATCATCACCGAACTCTCGAAAAACAACCCGAAAATCAAGGTCGAAATAGGAAAAGGAGACCCCAACGAAGTTTGGAAACAGATCTCTGTGAATAAAATACATCTAAACCAACTCCCAATCTATGCAATTCCCCAACAAGATTTCGACGAAATCCCGCACTCGCCTAAAAACCTGACTGACAAAAAACCAAAACATGCAACATAATGGAAACACATAGTTACATAAAATCCCTAGCCGTCATCCAACATAACGTCCATAACTGGCAAAACAACAAAATAGCACTAAGTAACATCTACCGACAATACGACCCACACATAATACTACTCAACGGTCACTGCCTACGAGATAACACCCCCATCAAAATATGGAACAACACATACACTGCAAATAAAGCTAATGAACAACACTCAGGCACAGCCATAGCAATCAGAAAAGACATCTCATTTAAACTACACGACAATTTCCACTCAGACATGCTAGGAGTCACAGTCCACACTCCGCAAGGCCCCATCACCATAGGCACAACCTACATTCCACTACGCACGAACCACATCAACTACATCGACATGAACACACTACTAAGATGGAAAAACCCTACCTACCTCCTAGCAGATATGAACGCACAGCACCCTACACTAGGCTACAACTACACAAACATGAAAGGAAAGCAAATACACTCACTCATAAATAAAAATAAATGTATACACATCGGGCCAAACTTTCCCACCTCGCTCACTCATAACTCTACTACCAGCCCCGACATAGTCCTGACAAACACCCAAACATTACACAACATAAGACTACACCAGGCCCACTCACCCCATCAGACCACACCCCCATAATAGCAACCATCACTGCAAACCCCATCCAAATCCCCATCCGCCCACGCCCATCCTTCGACAATGTGGACAGGACACAATACAAAAGCCTCCTCAACACACACACGGTACCACAATACCCCCAACCAACTCTGGAAGAGATCGATAACCACCTGTCCAACTGGGAAAGTCACATCACCGCTTCCTCCAACCAAGTAATCCCAACCATCACTCACAAAACAATTCCGGAAATCAAACCAACACAAGAAATACTTCTGCTCCAAACAAGATACCATCACATCTGCAACCACCTCAGGAGACACGGACACTCACCTCACTTGTACCGCGAACTCGTAAACCTCAAACACCAAATAAAACAAACGTACAAACGCATATACAGTACAACATGGAACCACACAATCACGAACATGAAAATAAATGATAATCCCAAACAATTTTGGTCGTCCATTAAGTGTATGTCAAGCAACAACACTAAACAAAACACATCTTACAGCAAACTCAACGGCACCTACTACCACTCCCCAAGAGACAAAGAACACCTATTCAGAACACAATGGTCAAAAATCTACTCAGGCGTCGACGACCCCGACAACAAATTCGACGAAAACAACATTCATGACATTGAAACACAGATGACGGACATCACACGATGCTTAAAACCACACGAGACAGGAGACATTACCCGCTTAAACACCTCCCAATTCCCAACCATCACACTCCAAGAACTCCAACAAGCACTACGAACATTCTTGCAAAAAGTTCCAGGACACACAAAAATCACGACACACTACCTGAAACAAGTCCCTTCCAACATGCTCCACTACCTACTATACATATTCAGCAACGCAATCTCAACGGGATATTTCCCAATCAAATTAAAACACGCCATCATGATTTTCCTTCCTAAACCGTCCACTTCACAACACGAGATAAAACCTATCGCTTAATATCACTACTCGACATCCACAGAAAACTCCTAGACAAAATTCTCACCTACAGACTCACAGACCACCTCACTATACACAACATACACAATAAAAGACAACACGGCTTCCTATACAAAAGAGGAACACACACTGCTCTTGTCACTCTACATGAGACGCTGCACATCCACCTAACCCAACAGAATAAAATAGACGTCATCCTACGAGATGTAACCAAAGCATTCGACAAAGTCTGGCACACAGGCCCTAAAATTCAAATTATCGCAGCTAAACATTGATCCACAGTTCACAAAAATTCTTACAAACTTCCTTTCAGACCGCACCGCAGCAATCAGGATAGCAAACCACACAGGGTAACCCTTCCCCATAAAATCAGGGGTGTCACAAAGGGCAGTTATCTCCCCAGCACTGTACAATTTTTACACCCACGACCTGCCCTCACCCACACCAAACACCGGTTATATAGCATTCGCTGACGACATAACACAAATCACATTCAGCCCCAACTTCCATAACATAGCCGCGTATCTAACAAGGACAATAGCCCAGATCAATGCCTATAAAAGGAAATGGAAGATTCAAGCAAACGCAAACAAATTCAAACTTATAGCCATTAGCCGCCGCAAGAAACAAGAAGGGCACGTAGGCGGCACTCCCCTCCCGTACGATAAATCAGGCAAAGTTTTAGGTCTCCACCTCAGAAGCCAGGAATACACCTCACACATCAAACAAAGGAAAGCAATAGCACAAAACAATCTCTCTCGTCTACACCGTTTCAAACACATGCTTCCGGACACAAAACGAAAGCTTTACGTAGCTTACGTACGATCAACCCTCATCTACCCAGTCATCCCACTCCACACATTATTGCCATCCTCCATCTCAAAACTACAACGTGTTCAAAACAAAGCCACACGATTCATTACAAACGCAGAATGGCACGACTTCAACACGCCAGCCCAATTGCACCGCCAAACCAAACTAGCCCCCATCAACACTCTCTTACACGAACACGCAAAGAGAATATAGACCAACATTGAAAACATGCACCCACAACTATACCTACACCTCACATTTCCACAAGAAACTAGACAAATACCACACAGAGCTTTCCAAAGCTCGAAAACAAAATACTCGGCCCCCCTCCAATACCCAAATACACATGACACCCCACACCGCCGCTCCTAGCATCAATACCCCTCTAGGGTAACAAAACAAAACAAACGTCAACTAGACGTAAGCCCCGATCGGCTACAACCACAGTCTGAATTGCACGACTATCCAACTACACTTAAACGCTCAGCCCCAACCAGAGCCCATGCCCCTCCACCACCAACCCCTATTATCAATGAAAAAAAAACAACACTTAACTCCTTATAGAGACCACCCACAAGAACAAACCCCAGGGACAGACCGCCACCACTCAACACATGTGCACAGAGCGTTCATTTCTATTCCCCTCCTATTATCCCTCTCCGTTTCACCCCTATACTTACTCACACCCTTTGCCAAACTCTCCCTCAAATCTTTCCTACTGGTACCGACCTACCTAACTTTCACACATTCTCTACCGAGCGCTTCTGAAGTCAACATCTCCACCAAGAACTCTCATCACCTAAAGAACTTAACTCTCAGTTAACAGCAGAGCAAAGGAAGCAGAAATCAGCCACCCAGTCTGCGGAGAGGATGGGCTTAAACAACCCACGCACTACCGAGAACTGCACGCGCTCCTACTCGGCACGTCCCAGCGCCCTGCCGACAAGATGTCAGTACGCCAGTACTCGACGTCAAGACGTGTGCAGCAAATAACAAGGAAGAAACAATGACTAATAGAATATTCAAATGCCTAAGTACAAAGTATTAAACTCATCCTGCCTTCAATTGCCTTTTCTCCTATTGGGTTCCTCTACGGTCCCTTACTCCCTCAGGCACTCATTCCGAGTAAGACAAAAGATAAAGATATTCAATGTCTGCTCGGAGATGAGAGATGTCTGAGGGTTGGGACTGAAGAGTGATTATTAGGGAGATCACTATAATACCCTCATGCTGATGCAGCATCTAATGAAGCCTCATGGTTAAGGTCCAATTGGCAAATTTGTTGTTTCCAATTGATAGATTCAGTATTGCTGTAGAGCTAGCGATCCACTACAAATTGATTGTTGTGGGAAAATGTTCACAGAGAGTTTTCTCGTCCCCTATTCAATGGGTTCACTCCCATTTTAGTTATATATGTAGATTCTAGTTTATTCATTCCATCATCCAATGGGTGTACGCATCTTATATATATATATATATATGTATATATATATGTATATATATATATATATATATATATATATATATATATATATATATATATATATATATATATATATATATATATATATATATTTATGTGTATGTTTCAATTTGTTCATCCGACCACTTAATGGGGAGCATTCATTGATATATGTAAATATTCTATCATACGTGCTAAACTGAAGGTTAATTTCCTTCATTTCAGGCTGCCAAGAAAGTCATCTGAACGGCTGCACTCCCATGGTGTCAATGTGACAGTAACAAAGAAATTACCGATGCTGATGCAAACTATTAATTGGTTTCTCTAAACAGGTTGATTGTAAGTAAATATTCTTGCTTGCTAATGTATTATTCCTAACCTTATCTCTGACATGGCTCCTGTCAGTAAGGATGCACATGAGACCTGCACATTCTCACGACTTGATGGTCAATGAGAGCACAACTGATCAACGGTAACTAACAGCCCTTGGTGATGTTTGGTGGGGGTACTGGAAGATGATCAGGACTGTCTGGGCTGCTGATATTGACAGTACTCATTATTATCTAGGATAATGATAGTGATGTAGAGATGTATAGTGTGCCATGAGTAAATGTTTATACTCAACAGGAAAATTCAAACACTTGGGAGATATATACAGCATATAACTGCATTCATTTAGAAATAAATGCAGTCGTACCTCGGTACTCGACCGCCTCTATACTCGACCAAATCGGTGCTCGACCAAAAAATTCGAGTAGTAAATACATCGGACCTCGAACAGATTTTCGGTACTCGACTAGCCCGAGTCGACCCGAACGCGCTCCTCGGCCCTTCTCGGCCAGCGGGTAA
>VCRD01001262.1:3631-89277 GCA_006783055.1 Trinorchestia longiramus
GTACAGTAAAGAGTAGTAGGAGCACTTTCAATTTTGACGTCATGGATTTATGTGAGGGGTGAGGGGGGTTTCAGTGACGTACACGCAAGTCAACCAATCATGGCGCACAAGTTAGGCCAACGGTCACTTTGTCGAATTTATGCTGATTTCAAAGCAATAAAAAACATTGGGAAACAGCTTGAAACAATGGTCTAATGCTGGTCGGCGCATTTGCTACTACATAAATACATATGATTTAGATAAGAATTACGAAATGTAATAAAGTGCAGAGATAGAATTAAACAAACAATGCACATGTGCATAACAAAATTATTAGGAATATCTTATTTTTCTCTTTAATTTGATTGTAGCTCCACTTCTACCATTGAAATTCTATTTTCATACTCATAATGTTAATATTGAATAAGACACTCTGGGATGCTCTGAGTGCACTCAGTTCATGCATAATAGAAGGTGCAAAAATAAATTCATCAGTCGTGATATTCGCTATGAGAATACAATGAATTAAAACCAAAAAATTATAATTTTCACATTACAGAGAAGTGTATAATTTTCTAGATTGAGTAACACAAAGAGGAGTTTTAGTCCAAGAAGTTGAATTCTGACATTTTTCAATTATTTTTCTTTCAAACTACGTAACAGAAAAGTCATATGTACATGTTCCAAAAATGTTATTGTTAAGTGAGGTTCTTCGACTAAAACTCCAAGAGGAATTTTAGTCCAAGAAGTTGAATTCTGACATTTTTCAATTATTTTTCTTTCAAACTACGTAACAGAAAAGTCATATGTACATGTTCCATAAATGTTATTGTTAAGTGAGGTTCATGAATACTATATTAGACAGGCTTGTTAATTTTGACATTGAACCTCCCAGGTCCACTTCGTTGTTCTAGTGTTAAATTGGTTTAAACGCCGCGCAAGGTGATATATCTCGTGGCCGAGTGGTGAGAGTCCTGGGTACATGGATTGGAAAGCTCAGTAGCGCGAGTTCAAACCCACTCGTGGCAGTGTTCTTTGTGTCATATCGGCATTTATCGTCCCGCCCCTTTAAAATATTGACCAATCAGTGCCAAGACACAATTATTACGTCATAGATCACGTTCCAGCCTGAAAATCGTTGTTGTGGTGGTCATTGCCAACCCTCCCCCCATGTGACCGTACTTCTCTTTACTGTACTGTGCTGACGGGCGTTTAGTTTAAGAACCTGTGGGCTGTGGTTGCCTACGATCGTCCATAAACGAGAGTTACCATTTGAAGTCACGACTATGATTAAATTTTTACTTTAAAAAGACCATTACGAGGAGCGTGAAATAAGTATAAAGATTTACTCTAAAATATTACTAAATTTAATAATATTTATTACTTAAATGATCACGATAATTTAGCGGCCCCACACACCCATTCCTCCAGACTACAAGCGTTTCCCCTAAATCTGGGGGATTCCCCCATCAGTAGTAGCCCTGCTGCTGGGCACTTAGCCTTAAGGCTTGTGCTTGGCTATGATATTTTCAAAACGAAAGTTACAATATGAAGTTACCACTACAATTAAAATTTGACTTTCAATTACCAGTCGTAAACAGTGTGAAATGGGTAAAAAATTAACTATAGAATATTACTAAAAATTAATCATATTTTTTGTATCATCTCCAATATCATTCTAAATTAATTACGATATTTCCGACGCACCACAGTACTACCAGGGTTATAATATGCTGGATATGACGATAGAATTTGTTGTATCTTGGTTAATGAAGTGTATTTGTAGCAATACCATCGCTTCTCATGCTCCGATTAATTTTAATATTGCGTATTAATTAATCTCATAACAAATTAAATTGTAATTTTTACAATAAATTCTTTGTATTTTTATGAGTAGGTTTTTTTAACTCTAAGTGAGGTTCGTGTAAATTTTTATTTATAAAAATTCGTTGTATTCTTGAAAATTATTCATGCTCCTCTGCCGAACTGTCGCTATGGTTCATTTCAACTTCATCATTCCCTACCACTTTCAAAATACGTTACTCTTTGTTTATCGCTTGTAAAGACAACAACGTAAGTTTTAGAGCCTTAAAGTGACGTGTTCTACAGTAAGTCTATTTAATTGTGTTTAGGATCATTTATATTTTTAGGATGTTGTAAATGTAGGATTGTTTAATTTAATTTCTACAGTTTTTATAGGATGTGCGTATGTAGAAATGCCATATGGTAGATCCTTGAAATAACTAAATTTTAGGGCTTGTACTTAAGGACTTAATCGAGCATCTTATGGTGTTAACTAGTACTGAGAGTATTTCTTATCTAATCTTCTAATCTACTTAACCTTTCTGTTAAAAAAACTCTCCTGTGATGTTGAGATTTTTTGTGTCTCATCCATAGTGAAATGTCTTTTACATTTTGCTATTATAACCCCTGTCTACTTTACTACAATATATTCCCTTAAAATACTTTCCTTTTATTGTTCAATTGACAGTAAACTTCTTTTATAGTCTATTTTATTTGTTGCTCAATTTCTCTGTTACACTGCCTGAATTGAAATGGGATCAGCAAAATATGGTGTAGCTAGACCATAAATTGGAGTGCTAGATTTAACTAAATACTGAAAATTCTATTCAATCACAAACTTACTTCTGTATTACTTTCTATACCTAGAAGTAGAAAGATTTTTTATAAACTTTTATTCAGCATAGAACAATAGTGATTTCATTCCCTTGTAAAATAGGCATAGCCTATCCGTAAAATAACTGAGAAGGAAACTCCTTTTTACCTCAACCTGTAGTGTAGTTTAACTAGGCCTGGTGTATCTAGATTGCCCTTGATTTCAAGCCTACTTATTATTCACCTTTGTTATCCTCTTGGTGAGAGTGTTATTTAATTTGGAATTTATCAGCCATAAAAAATCGTGGTAAAACTTTAATAAACATCTGGATGTCAACCTTCTTGCTTACTGGGAAATTAGATGTATGCTAGTTTTAATACTCTTAGTTACCTGTATCTCAGTAATATTGCATTTAAGTTCTGTCCATGCTTTCTCAACTTTATCCAGAAATAATTCTTATGGATTTACTATGATATTACTCCCTGGTTAAACCATATTGTGTCTTGTCCAAGGACTACTATAAACAGGACGTGCACTGTCATGTAGCTGACGACGCTAGCGGAGGCCATTGCATTCTTAGTAACATAACATTTTCTATTGGACAAATTGATCAAAAATTACTTGTTCAAATCAATAGAAGGGATAATAAGGTTTTACAGTGAATTTTATATCTTTAGAGCATTGTAATGCTTTGAAATATCAATTTGAGCCGGACTTAACATGTATTATTGTATGAACTTAGTGGCCACTTCATAGAAATCTGAGTTGCTGCAGGTTTAGACTTTACAAAATGAATTATAGTTAAAACTTTTCCAATGCAAACAAACAAACACAAAGATTCACGTAAATAAATAAACAGACGTAGAAGCAAAAACCTATCAAACTGCAGCGAGTAGTCAGCCAACCCGGCCTTCTTGACAGAGGTCTGAAGAAGGACTGCATTCTTCTGTTAGCTTTCTTTGAGGGGTTGACAGCAAATTTGAGGGGTTGACAGCAAATTGAATGAGTGTAGTAGTCGTCAGAATACTGCCTTTCTTTGACTCGTAGAGTTCTTTGACGTCTGCAAATGATGCCGTTGTTTCATTGTCAAGACTGATCTTCTGGCCCTTCTCGCTGATCCAGTTGTTGCTGATGCAGTTGTTAAGCAGATGTACTGTGTCAAAAATGAGAAACCAGACACGCTCGTTGTCAAGAGGATGCTTGGCTGTGGCACTGCAATTACCGAGTGATTAGAATAGAAGTGGCCTTGCAGTCGCGGTTGTTCTTGGCCATGCTACTCAGCAACCCACCAGGAATTGAAACAGTTGGGCGAATCTTCCAGATCGCCACCTGGTGATCCTGCTTATGCTTCTCACTCCTGGACTTCACTCATGGACTTCAATCATGTAAGCTTCATTCATTCAATCTTGGTTTTATCCACTCAAGCTTCAAGCTTCATCCGTTTTATTTGCAAGAGAAACTTTTCTGCGAATAAAGCCACTTTAGTTCCCCCTTGTTCTTAAACCTTATTGCCTTTCCTAAACTTTATTGAGCCCGGGATATCTTCCTGCATTACTTACCTAAGCGGATCCCTTATTTTTATTTGCGGCCATGAATTTGTTCCCGAATTGCCTTAAATTTTAGCTCCCATACTTACGAGCTCTCTTCTATTCATGGACAACGGAAATATCTTCTCGCCACCTGCTGCCCTACGGACCAATAAAGAAACAAAAGCTGAGTCCCCGTGTTGGCATAGAATTCCCCAACTACAGGTGCACAAGACGATCTCCATAACACCATCTTCTGATATATGTAAGGTCCAGTTTAAGGTGCGAAAAAACTCACGCCGTTCAGAACCCCTTTGTCTTAAACCTGACACTAGTGACCCTTTCACCCAAACGTAACATTTTCATTCAAATGATTTAAATTGTTTTTGAACAAGTTATTGTGCTTTGATTTACGTTCCCCAAAATTTATAAATAATCCAATGATAGCATATTTTGAACAATACCTATTGCGTCAGCCAGAAAATATCATTGTCGAATTTCGTGTCACCCAAGTCTTTACGTTCGAATATTTATGACGGGTGTACTAAAAGATAGACTACCCATTTTGATACAGTTATTAAATTTCATGGCCTCGGGAGGGGGGGGGTGAAAGCTGCCTATCTCAGTTTGTATTTCCTGCAGTAGCCAGCTAATTTGGGAAGATGCTTTAGAACTTTACTCACGTGTTTCCTTATAATGTCTCGTGATATTGATTCTTTTGCTAAATTTTGTATTAATTTAAAGTTACTTGTTAGTTCTTATCTGAACAGGTTTCAGGTTTGCAGATCTCAAGTTCTCAATCTCAGTTCTCAATTTTTGGTTCTCGATCTTGGCCCTAACCTTTGCTTTGATTTTGATGGTGTTCAATAATAAACTTGCAATCTACTATAACAATCGTATCTCTACCCTCGAAGAACACCCCCACAAAACAACTACTGCAGAAAATTACCCGTTTCCTAAAGAGGACTTACGCGTTTCCCCAAAGTACAACTTTCGAAAACACCGACACAATATAAAAAAGTAATTATTCTAATGGTTCTGGTGAAGTATAAGGTTTTAAGACTATCAGGTGACTGGATTGTACTCTCAAAACTGTCATTTTTATTGATCAAAACGATCATACTGGGCGCTCATGTGAGAAAATTGATGACTGTGAATGTGACTGTTGCTCTTTTTTTCATTCACTTTACCTCACGAACACTCTGGTGCCTGTGCGTGAATGGTGTCTAACATCATGGGACAGCTATCCAAGAATGAACCACTTGGTTCGTTTTTATTACCGTATTTTATTCTAGCGTATTTAACTTTCCATTCACAGTCCTCGTATTAACTTTTGTTCCTCAAATCTACGCACTCATGTTTCGAATTTTATAGACGATATCGTATATTTTTTAGTCTCACTCCAACAACTTCGATCTTATCAATATATTATCAACGTAGATATTATCACAATCATTTCATATTATTAGGAAAGGTGCCATGAAATGTATAAATAATACTACTTTACGTGTTGCTGCACCTTATTGGAAAAGAACTAAATTTTTTTACCAGCTTTTCGAATGTATTTTCAAGAAAATTTCAACCGTATTCATCAACAAATATTTCGATATCAATCCGGCAGAATCACAGTCTAGACTAAGTTTTTGACAAAGCCTCCAGTTTGAATCGTAGGACTCTACTTGGCAGACAAGTGGAAGTACTAACAGGTTCCGGTCTCTTCGTAGTCATGGACTTCGAGACAACTGCAGCTAACAACCAGTACTTTACAAATCAGTGTCACTTTTCAGAAGGTTCCCTTTCCGTCCGAAGTGAGGAAAGTCATTTTTCATCGATATTATCATATTCATGTAACTATTCATGATATGCAACACAGGGGGGCAGTTTTGTTTAAAATAATCAAATTAATTACCAAGACGAATGACTAAATAAAACTATGGAAATTACTTCAAAGTAAGATGTAGCGATATTATATCGCCCAAAAATACCTACATAGAGTATTCTAATTAATAAAAATTAAGTCTAAGAAGTAAAATCTTCATTAGGTCCTAGCATTAAAAATTCTAGAATAATTTAACCGTAGGATACAGTAGAAGCGTAAATAAAGAGTTACCCACTCAAATAATAGCACAACGGTACCAAACTTATTATTGATTTTTTTTACAAGTAATAGATAACTCTAAAAGTAACATTTACGCATGTTTTTTAGTTTCTTATATTCACAAACGGAAATACTTTTTTGTTTTTATTATAGATGGTTCTGTCAGCAACATTTCATTCCAGCTTCCG
This sequence comes from Trinorchestia longiramus, assembly GCA_006783055.1. NCBI lineage: Eukaryota > Metazoa > Arthropoda > Malacostraca > Amphipoda > Talitridae > Trinorchestia > Trinorchestia longiramus. The sequence continues at coordinate 10,040 of VCRD01001262.1, forward strand.
CTTCCTTAGACTATATATGTATAGAGCGACTTTCATAGCCATTATTTCTTTCGTCTCAAAATCCGTGGTAATGTGTTTAAATAGCATATGTAGAACAACGTAAGTTTGTAATTCATTAAGTTCTTTAAAACTATATTATAAGCTGTACCCATTTCACGTTTTATTTGGATCTCATTTCATGTTTCACAAGGTTAGAATTAACTTAAAACAGAACCTGTTTGTGTCATTCTCAGGAATAATTTTTGTCTTAAGAAGCAAGTGGCAGTTTCTCCCTGTCACGACAGACTTCTTATAGAATTCAACTTCTTATAGAATTTTAGAATTTTCTTATAGAATTTCAACACTTAAGCACGACATCACCAGCTTGGTCGACTGGCATCACCAGCTTGGTCGACTGGCATCACCAGCTTGGTCGACTGGCATCACCAGCTTGGTCGACAGGTATCACCAGCTTGGTCGACTGGTGAGCGAATCTGCTTGCAAGCGGGAAGACCCGGGTTCGAATCCCGCTGCCGACATGGTTGACGCGGCTAGAAATACGGCATGGGACTTGGGTAAACAACCAAATAATTATTGAAGTAATTATCCGACCCAAGAATGGGCCAGAAGGTTCGTTCCTATAGCCTCATTCTATTCTATTCTATTCTAAGCAAGAGTCTTTCCCTCTATTGCATAGTTGGACCACAATTATTTTACAGGCTTTAAAAGATTGTCCTATATCTTCCTACCATTAATTGTTCCCTTCTTTACTGTGAGAGTTTTGAGAAGTGAGTTTCGTAACACTTTAATATTTTTGCATCACCCTGGGTGATTCTTACTGAGGAAGTAAAGTGGTTTTTCACTACACTGATTATGGTAATTACCTGTCACTCATCTCTCATGTTAATTTAGAATCTTGAATCGGGTCAATTGTTAGCACTGACTTTTACATATTTTTTTGTAACTTGTCTTTGCTATTCCCTTTATTTATTTGATCCCTTGTTAGAAATTATTATATCATACCTATTAATTAACTGAGTTTATTCAAAGGTTAAATATTCTATCAGAAGAATTCTGTTGAGTGGTAAATGTCAAACTAAAATTAAAAGATCCCCTCTCATTGGTGGAAATGAATGGGCCCTGGACAAGAATGACTGGGCACCAGGCTGAAGTCTGCAATCTGAGTGCTACATAGGCAGACTTCATATGGTTTAGTAATTGCAAATGAGTGGTGGTGACGAGGTTTTCTGTTTTTACTAAACTTCATGGAGTTTGCTCACCCCTACAAATCTGCGCAGGCATTTTGCAGCCCTGCCCTCACTGCTTGCCTAGTCACTACGTGCCTACTTGCTACCCCCTTGGTATCACTGAGATACCGCTGAAGCAACTCCAACTTCTGGTGGCGACAACTCGTGTGTTCTGCATCACAGTGGACGGAAACCCTGAAGATTTGGCTTTTTCTTTGAAGCCATTCCTTTTATGCAGAAAATAAAGCTGAGTACTAAAGCTCAATTGGTCGTTCAGTTCTCCTCGAGTAGGTGCTATAATGCAGGCAATTTCAACTCATATTAAATGAGAGTTCACCGACTGGTTGGCAGAATTCCCGCCTTAACCCAGAAGGTAACAAAGATACAATACTGAAATTTTCTACCTCATTTAATACACTTCTAGAGGCATTTTAAGTTGCAAGCAGCACCTGGAAACAATACTTGATATTTCTCCATACAGTGGGAGAAACAAATATTCATACATGTTAAAATTATTTATTTATTAAATTTCTGATGAACATAAATGAGATATACTGATACTACATTTGCATACACATGTATAAACTAAGAATATGCAAAAGAAACGAATAAATTAGCGTGAAGAATGATTTTATATACAATTATAAATATTTTGGGAGAAAAAAGTATTCGTACTGAACAAACTTTTAATTTTGAATGACACGAAATACTGTTTGAATAAGGCTTTTGTTACTAGAATTTTCTCGTTTGTTCAAATAATTATCGGTAACCATCTTGAGATGTCAAAATACTAGCGGGTTCATTCACTACCAAGAAATCATACAGTAGTGCCGTAATAACAGTGAAAGGTGAAAAACTCCAAATTCCGTGAAAACCTTGATTATTGAGCAGTAGAAAGCTGGCAATAGTTATAGGAAATATCAGAGAACCTTCGAATTCAATTTTCTACTATTGTTTCATTTATTCAATGATATAAAATATCAGAAACTTGAAAACAAAATAAGATCTGGTGCTCCACGCAAGATATTTCCTAGATCCTTAAGAAAATCAAACGAAGACTCGAAAATAACGCAATGGTCCCCAAGAAGGAGTTACGAGTACAAGAGGATCTATTAACTTCAGGGGCTAGTGTTACACTGTGGGGCCTCGGAAATATCGTAATTATTTTAGTATGTTCTTGAAGACGATTACAAAAAATATAAGTAATTTCAATAGTATTTTAGAGTTAATTTTATACATATTTCACGCTGTTTACAACTAGTAATTGACGGTCAAATTTTAATGGTAGTCGTAACTTCAAATGGTAACTTTCGTCTTGAGAAGACCATAGTCAACCACCAGTTTTAAAGCTACGTACTCAGCAGTTTTTTGTCAGCTATTACTCAGTGATTACTCAGTGAACACCGCTTGTAATAGCGTTTCAGTTTTTTCTCTGACGGGTGAATTTTCTTCTGACAATCTATTACGGAGTTTGGCGTTTCACTCACGGGCCAGACATTCTTTGAACTTGTCGCTTAGTTCAGCCTAGATGTTCCTCCGTTGGTTTTAACAGTTCGTTTAGTTCCTCAATAATTGTGATTGTTTTTCCTAATTCGACGAAATTCCCGTCGTACATTATTTTATAATGCAGCAAGTAACTTGCTAACTTTCTGCTGTATTTCTATTGTATTCATATTGTTTAGATTCGATTTTTGCTACGCAGTCCGTAGTTCAAAATGTATTATTGGGTTTTCTCTTGTGTAACCGGAAGTAATTGTTCTAACGAAGATTTCCTTTGTGAAGGAATGTCGAAGCCGAGTGTAATTGACAGCTAGGTTATTCTTCTTCTTCTTGTTTCACTTTTATTGGAGCTTCGAAGATGGGTCCATGCAGCTCCACGCCTTCAGGGATGTTTTATTGTTTTCTGAAATTTAGCCCCCAGGTTGAAAACGGATACAAGAGATTTTTCTGGGCAGTTCTACTCGGATATTCCATTCACTTCTCTGAAATGTTGCAATTTTTAAGAAATTTCAGATGGTTATAATTTTCCTTATGGATGTTAAATAGTTAGCAACTATTTTAACAATTTGTTTTTGAGTTGGTTCCAGAAAGAAGCCACCTCCAAGTAAATTCTTTCAGCAGAAAGGCACATTTAGTAGAGTCAAGGAATTTTTCATGGTGGTACGTTCTGCAGCGTAGTAAGGGCAAGAGAAAAAAATATGGTCAATACTTTCTTCAGCACCACAAGAGCAATAGGGATCTTCCACAATGCTGAAGCGACAGAGGTGTGACCGGAGCCCTGTGTGCCCGACACGAAGACGAGCAAGTGCTGTCTCAATGTTGCGGGTCTTGTGTGCAGACCACGGCCACTGCCCCGTATTATCTCGAATTTTCAGTAGATGACGTCCCTTCCCAGTCAGTTGAATATTCCTCAACCACACATTCTTCCACTTTGTTTCGAATGCAGTATTGGTGAAGTTCTTAATTTCTTCATAAGAGGACGGCGTTAGGGTGCGGTACCGCAGCAAATGGGCATTTTTTGCTGCATCATCTGCAGCCTCATTACCAGGGATGTCCTTATGGCCTGGAATAAACTACAGCTATACCCAATGGGAAGCAGCAATGTTAAACAGTTTATCCTGTATATTGAACACTAAAGGTAGGTAATTTTTTTGACCTTGTATTCTGTATGAGATGCAAGGAGCTCAACGAGTCACTGAAAATTACATACTTTTCTTCTTGACAATTATTCAGTAATATCCATTGAAGTGCTTCATTGATGGCAATAAGTTCACACTCCATGATATGAATTTGAGGTCGGAGTTTGAAATTTATGGTCACTCCTCTGGAGGGGATCACCACTGCAGCAGATGCAGAACAGGTAAGTTCAACAATACAGGAGCCATCAGTAAATACAGTATATGAGTGTATCCAGAGTAGTTTGTGTCTATTAATTCGTGGTACATTGGGAGCACATTTTGATTGGTTTGAGAAGATACCGAGGTAGGGAGGAAATCAGTGCATATATAGGTCTCCACCTTGAACCAGGGAGGGAGCGGTGAAACTAGTGGTGCTGCGTTGCGAGCCGGAATCTACAGGTTTACATTAGTAAAAAGGGCTCTTGCACGTGAATTCATGGGTGGCAAAAGTCTTGAAGACAATCCCTCTGCAGGAAATTGAGCTTGTAGTAAGTCATCAGCCATATCATTGGGAAGTTGCTGAAGTTTACTGTAGTACTGACAAGTTAGTAGATCTCTGCGTATTGCCAAAGGGAAGATGTTTGCTTCTACCTCCAGTGAGGCTCCAGGAAAAGTTTTTCGGCATCCAGTGGCAATACGAAGGCAATGGTTTTGAATGCTGTTTAGCTGAAAAGATTTGAAAGTGCAGCAGTACCATATAGTGGGGCAGCATAATCTAGCTGGCTACGGATGAGGGTTTTGTAGAGATAAATTAGTAATTCCCGGTCAGCACCCCAATGCCTATGTGATATAGATTGTAGCAGGTTGAGCAATGGTGCACATGATTGCTTGAGGTATTCCACTTGATGATACCAGCGGAGCTGAGGAGAGTCCAACACGACTCCAAGGTACTTGAATTGTTTTGTAAATTCCAATTGCTGTCCTCCCACTGTAATAGGAAGTGGGTTAATTCTTTTGTTTGTAAAAAGCATGCACTTAGTTTTATTGAAATTTATTTTTAGACCCCATTGTTTTGATCAGTTATGAAGTGCAGTGAGCTGCTCCTGTAGGGTATCCGTTGCAATGCGAAGATTAGGGTGTTGGGTATAGAAAGCAAGATCGTCGGCATACTCACAGGAGCAGATTCCTTTCATCACTGGCGTATCATACATCATAATGTTGAATAACAAAGGTGACAGCACTGCCCCTTGCGGAACACCACTCCTCGCTATCCTCTCAGACGAGTAGGTACCCTCCATGAACACTTTGAAGAGTCTATCCTTCAGGTACGCTTGCAGCCATCGCAACATTGTTCCCCTAACGCCGCACCGACTCAACTTATAGAGAACTCCCATCGGCCACACTGTGTCAAAAGCGCTTGAGAAATCAACAAAGAGGCACAGCATAATAGATTTGTTTACCAGTGTTGATCTTATTGCAGCCTTCAGCTTTGTGACTTGATGAATTGCAGACAGTCTCCTTCGGTAGCCTCCTTGCGTTTTCCTGAAGACGCCCTTCTGTTCTAGGAAAAATGTGAGACGGCTAACTATTAGTCTTTCCATTAGTTTTTGTATGCAGGACAGCAAGGAAATGGACGATTTGAATCCACGGATGTTAGTGGCTTATTTGGTTTGGGTAGGGAAATGATTATTGCAGGCTGCCATACTGTGGGAAGCATTCCAGATTGCAGGCTTTTGTTGTATAATTGGAGGAGCCATGTTTTGTAGTTGTCTGGCATGTGCTTTAAGTGTTCATTATGTATGTCGTCATGGCCTGTAACTGTACCCCTCATGGATGTCAGTCCCCTGTCCAGTTCTTCTATATTAAATGGATCATTTATTACGGAGGGAGTATCATAATTTAATGCTATAGCAAGAGGAATCAGAGTATGCTGAGGGAAAGGTGATGGAGATGGGGATGTCAGTCTTTCTCGGTAATGGTCAGCCAAAGCATTTGCTTTAGAAACTGAGTCAGTGATAATTGCATTGTTTGTAAGAATAGGGTAATATTAAAGAAGCAGAAGTGTCTGTAGTGATGCTATTGCAGAATGAGATCCAAGATTCCTTTTTGCATTTTTAACCTCTTGTTTGACTAGCGCCTGACAGCGTTTGTATGCAATTAGATTTACTGGTGATGGTTGATTGATGAGAACTATTTTTGCCTCTTGTTTTGATTTCACTGCTGCAGCACATTTTGAGTTCCACCAAGACTTATTATACTTAGGCTGGGTGTATTCTTTTGTTTTTTTGAAAAATTTGGGGCTGGCCTCAATCAGATTACTTGTAAAGTTTGTAAATTCCCTCTGTAGATCATCCATTCCTTGGAGCTCAGGCTGTTGCAAAGCAGCTGTCCAGTTCTCCCATGTCCCACTTCCAAATTTCCATGTTGACCGTTTTCTGAAACCTGCAGTTGATGGAGCCACTCCAATACTGGTTACAACAGGATAGTGGTCACTTCCCATATCTTCTTCTGTTGTTACTGCTACTGTGGGCTGAAAGTTTGCAGAGACAAAGGTTAAATCAAGTGTAGAAAATGAATTCTGGTAACCATTGTAGTAAATTGGCAAGGAGGGAGGAGTTATTAATGATATAGAAGGGTCATCCAGCAACATTTGAGCTATATTCCGACCAGTGGTGTTGGCCGGCTTTGTAGGTTCCCACATTGGATGATGAGCGTTAAAATCCCCCACTACAACGTGGGCAGGTTGCAATTGATTCGTGTAGTGTATTAGCTCCCTTGTAGTTACTATTTTGTTTGGGTTGTAAGCACAGAGCACAGAAAGTGGAGTACTGTTGTGCAAGTAAATGTTAATTGCCAACACTTCAGGACAACTGGGAAAACATTTTGTTAGTTGAAGCTCTGTGTAGGTGACCACTCCTAACAAGTATTGCCACCCCACTACCAGCATGCGCATCTATTCTGTGCATGTAGATTGCTGTGTACCCAACAAAACGTGGTTCAAAATTTGGTGAAAGCCAAGTCTCATACAGACACACAATGTGTGGCTTGAGGGTGTACAGTGTAATTTTTAGGTGACTTAGTTTATTGAGAACACTTCTGCAGTTCCACTGAAATATATATATATATATATATATATATATATATATATATATATATATATATATATATATATATATATATATATATATATATATATATACTTCTTTTTGTGTATCCATTTTGCTGTTTTATTCTTGAATTCAGTGCCAGTAGGATTTTGTGAGGCTGTATTGTTGTTATGGAGTTTTCCAGTTGAATTTTTAGTCCAAGTTCCAGTATTGTGCTTGGTTTTTTTGTGAGGGTTAGTTCGTCCAATGACAGGAGAAGGTGTAATATCCATGGGAGGCAAGATTCTTGAAATTTCCTCCATAGTCTTTTGGGAGATTATATTAGTGCTTTGAGATTGGTCCAGGGGTTGTTGAGAATTTTCTGATGGAGCATGTAGAGAATGAAGTTGGAATGTTTCTGCAGCAATTTTGTGTACCATCTCTGGTGCATCCATCTGCACATCTTTCTGACTTGCAGCAGTAAATATCCTTATCAGGAGATCCAACAGCTAGTTGATGGTGACGTGTTTTTGTGCGGGTGTTTGGAGTTCATCAATGGTTTGGGTACCAACGGTCGAGGTTTTTGGTGATTTTGGAATCTGTAGATTGCCAGAATCTGGTTGTTGTCTTGACTGAGTTGTGTTTGTAGGCAGGACTGATTGAGGTTGAGATGTTGGTTTTGCAGTTTGTTTAAGTACTTGCTTTACTGCATCTCTGTAAGATAACTTTTGTATTTGGCGTGTTTTTTCCACTTCTTTCGCTTGTTTCATTTTTGGGCAGCCTCCATAGTTGGCTGTATGGTTTCCACCACAGTTGCAGCAATTTCGCCCAGTAGTTTTGTTACACTCATTGCTGGTGTGGGGGCCACTGCATACAACACAGCGAGGAGCAGACCTGCAGAATGCAGCACTGTGTCCAAATCGTTGGCACTTGTAGCACTGCCATGGTTTTTCAATGTATGTATTCACCCGGTATTGTTGGTAACCTATTCTGACATATGGAGGTAGACTGTTTGAATCGAAAATTACTTTAAACATTGATGTTTTGATTTTTCCTTGCCCTTGAAGATTCGTTCTGCCATAGCTCCATTGAATCCTGTTTCCTTCAGTGCTCCTGTTAGGTCTTCATTGGAAGTGTCCTCGCCAAAGGGTCCGATAACTCCCACAGAAGTGCTCTGATTTGCTGGAAGCCGACATTTGACTTTCCAAGGGCTTATCTCTGTTATCTTCAGTAGTTCTGAGGGGTCTTCATAATGCTTATCCATGGTGATAACAAGTGAATTCCTGCCAAGGTTTTTGGTGATCTTGCCAATACCCCAGGTTCCAAAAGTAGAAGCTGCCAGTGCTTTTGCAAGTTTAATTTCGTTTGGGAGGAAACTTTTGTTAGTGGGATCATCAACTGGTTGGACCAAAACTACTGTTGCCTCCATGGATGTTGAATTGTTTGAGTTTACTTCTCTTGGTCTTTGTCCTGGTGTGATTGGGTTGTCTTCTTCTGAACTTATGTGTAGACTTTCGTTAAAACCCTCAAAGTTTGGTATTTCAAATTGATTTTTCCAGTAGAAAGAGTAGTTCCTGTTGGTGGAGGATATTGTTTCTGGCTGAATAGTTTGTGAGGTTATCATTAGTGTTTCCAAATCCAGTGGGTTTGTTTCTGTCCGTAGATCCTCTTCTTCTACATTTGATGCAGTTTGAGACGTTAAAGGTGGTCTTGAAGATTCTTGCAGAGGGGGCCAGGCTTCAGATTCTCCCGAAGAGGAGACAGAGCCATTGCCCTCCTTATGCCTTCTCTTCGGCATACGAGTCTTGATTTGTTAATTCTGGATTGATTGATATTTTTATCTTATTCTTTTTCTGTTAAAATTCACAGTGGCACGCTAGTTTACCATTGCTCCGGTCACCAAAAACTTGCAGTCGAAACGCGAGACACTTTCACCAAGATCACCATTCACCAAGCGATTCTTCACAGCTCACCGACAGCTAGGTTGTATTGCAAGATCTCATTCTGGTGTGGTCACGTTCTAATTCAAATGATTTAAATTGTGCTCGAAGAATTTATTGCGCTTTGATTTGCGTTGCTCCAGGATAATTTATTAATTAAATGATAGCATATTTCTAGCGACAAAATTGCGTAACACAGCCAATACCATTGTCTAGTTTCGTGTCATTCTATTCTCTACGTTCAAACATTTATGGCGGGCATACAAAAGATCGACCGGCCTATTTTGATACAGCTGGCTATCCGCATCTTAGTTCGTATATCCTGTTAACAGCCAACTAAATTAGGTATGGTACTTTAATTCCTTTACTCGTTAGTGTCCTTGTAATATTGTCTTGTGATATTGATTCTTTTTATACATTCTGTTTCATTTCGAGTTATTTATTGGCGCTTATCCGGACAGGTCTCGGATTACAAATCACAAGTTTTCAGTTGTCGATCCTAGCCCCAATCTCTGCTCTGATTTTGATGGTGTTTATGAATGAATCTGCAATCTACATAAACGATCGTATTTCCAAACGCTACGAACTATCAGTAATAAACTGCACTGCACGTCAAAGTCAGGAACCCGGTTTTAAACCTATTGATCTGATGAACACAAATTCCCTGCGGCAACATGTCGCCGAACCAACAAGACGAAACAATACTCTTGACATCGTCATAACGACCTCTGACCTCAGCATAAATGGATTTGAAGTTACGGACAAAATCGGTGACCACCAGATGATAGACTTCACGCTCGAAATACACGATCCTAAAACAGGGACTCAACAAAAACAAGTCTTAGACTACAAACGGGCAAACTTCGAACTAATGAAAGAAGAGCCTAGCAGCATTAATTACGAAGAACTCATGAGGAACATAAACGCCGAATAATGCTACATGATACTCAAAGAAAAATATGCAACTTTCATCGATCACCATATTCTAACGAAGCGAATGAGGTCAAACAATAAACCACTTTGCTTTTTACAAGAAATTAAACGCTTCATTATTGACAGACAATAGTCATACAGAAGACTCAAACGATACCAAACAGAACCTCATCGTCAAAAACATATACGCACCTGCAGGGCTGTTAAGCTAACCATAAAATCTACAAAACGAATTAAAAAACTGCAGTTGCAGCACAAGCCAAAACTAACCCGAAGAGCTTCTACAAATATTTAAACGACAGGCGACTTATAAAAGACGTTATTGGACCATTAACCGATCCCGAGGGCTTAACTCATACGAATAACAAAACCAAAGCCATAATTCTTAATACAGATTTTACCTTTGTGTTCACTCGCGAAGACTAAACTGACATTCCGCAACCCAACGCTTTAAATCCTCAGAAAATCCTGAGAGATGGCGTATTTACAGTAGAAGAGGTTGAAAAACCGTTCAACATTCTAAACCCATATAAGTCAACTGGACCCGATGGCCTTGCTTCCCGGATACTCAGAGAAACAGCCGAAGTAATTAGCGAATCCTTAGCAAACACCTTCACTGGATCGCTTAAAACTGGGATAGTTCCAAAGCATTGGAAACAAGCAAATGTTACTCCTATTTTCAAAAAGGGGAACAAACGAACTCTTTATAACTGTTGTCCAATTAGTGTAACATCTGTCATAGGCAAAACAATAGAAAGACTACTCAAAGTCCGTATAACAAAGCACCTTAATGATCACAATTTTATTATTGATACCCAGCACGGATTCAGGGAAAAACGTAGCTGCCTCACAAACCCCCTTGATTTTTTTTGAGAAGTTAACATCATATACGACTGTACAAAAATTGTAGGCCTTAATATAAACCTACACTTTCAAAAAGCCTTCAACAAGGTTTCCCATGAAAGACTATAGCCAGAGTTGAACCACATGGAATACAAGGCAACTATTCCCGATGCATAGGAAACTAGCTCACTGGTCGCTCTCAACGAGTGATGATTCACGTTCTATCCAGTGATTCGACGCATGTTACATCAGGAGTCCCTCAAGGAAGTGTTCTGGGTTCGCTCCTTTTCATTATATACATCAACGACCTTGATGTCGGAATCATCAGTAAAATCAACAAGTTCGTCGATGACACGAAACTCTGTCACACAGCATTCACCGTAAGGGACAGAGTAACTATCCAATCCGATATCAACCATCTTCTACAATGGACCGAAACCTGGCAAATGACCTTCAGCATTGATAAATGTTCAGTAATGCAAGTTGGTGGAAATAACCAGCATTTCCGAAACACGTTGAATGAAATACCCATTGATGCAGTCCAATAACAAAGAGATCTAGGTGTCATTGTCACTGAAAATCTCAAACATGATGAACAAGTTGAAAAAAGCACCAGAAATGGTAGCATGATTCTTGGTTTCATTACACGAAACTTTGAATACAAGTCGAAGAACATAATATTACCGCTTTATAAAGCTCTAGGCCGGCCACATTTGGAATATGCAGTGCAATTCTGGTCTCCTACCCTAGGAAGAGATAATAAAACTGAAAAAAATCAGCGTAAAGCAACGAAAATGATTCCAGAACTCCGCCATTTCAGCTACGAAAAACGTCTTCAACACCTTGAACTTATCTCCCTAGCAACAACTTATTGAGACCTTTATGTATCTCAAAGGCGTTAACGATGTTACCCAGGACGGGCTCTTCGAAAAAGATGGTAACATGCGAACCAGAAATAACGGCCAAAAACTAATATTGAGTAACTTCAAGACATTCCAAACGATGAACTTCTTTCCCGTTAAAATTGCCGCAAGTTGGAACCAGCTGCTAGAAAACATCGTTTCTGCTGGCGCTGTGAATACATTCAAAAATCGTCTCTACAAATATTGGACCCTAGTATTATAATGTACTGATTCTATGTCCCTAACTCCCAGTGCCAGTGTATGATTGAGATAAATGCGCATGACTGAAATGCCTTTTACGTGACAGAACTGACTTACGGGATTAAGATGTACGTGCATGATTTAAACGGCATGGTACTTCGGTATCAGCTCAAGGATGGGTCAAACAGCTCGTTTCTATTGCCTTATTCTATTCTATTCTAACTTCATAGGGATCAACTGAACTTGAGATTCGTTTCCGAACAACGATTTGTTTCCGAATTTAAGATTCATTTCTGAACATATACATTAAGGGTAAATGTTCTATGGACAGAGAAGTCGAAAACTGAATCGTTCGGACGAAATGCACGTAGCCATGCTCGCAGCCACCGTGGTCGAGTGGTCTGCGGCCTGTGTTTAGTATCAGGTCTCTGCTTCGGGCAGAAAGACCGCGGGTTCGAAACCCGGCCATGAATACGAGCTGTTTCTCGTTTCGCGCCGTGAGCTCGCACTTATCGGTAAGCCCTCAACTCCCCGCCCATGGACACATCCCAGGATCGTCGCATGGAGCTCACCATCATCCTTACTCTAAGAATGTTAGCCTTAAGAATTTGAAAAACCAATGTACCAATGTCTATGCACTGTGTACTTGATTGGAAATAAAGTTGTTTGTTTGTTTTGGTACAGCCTATTCACCGAAGAAAACAATTTCTACTGTATGTATAGTTTAGAGGCCACAACATTATGGTGTAAAGGTGTTTTTCTGCAAATGACAGTGGCAATTTACATGTGATAGATGGTAAAATGAATGCAGAGATGTACCAAAATATTTTGAACAATAATTTACGTAATTCAGAAAAAAGCTTCAACTCTATGAAGACTGGGTTTTACAACAGGATTGTGACCCTAGGCACATGGTGAAGTATACCAAAAAATGGACGGTCAATCACAATCTAAAATTTTTAGAATGGTCTAGCCAGTCCCTGTTGAATGTTTAAATGTTCACCTTGAATGTGTTCGACTTTAGTATGTTTAAGGTTAATGTGTAACGCTGTGATGAATACTCTTGTAACAGAATGCGTTTAGAGTCAGCTAATGGTAGAGAACCATTGTCTCAGTGCGTTCTCTGGTTCCGGCCCCATTCTTGTGCCTGCCTTTGCGATGTAAACATTGGTGTCTGTACTGTAACCAAAACTGTGTTCACTGAAATAAACCTGGTTAGCGTAATCACGCTCCTGTGATTTTTCTAACCTTCTAACAGTCCCCAGACATGAATCCCATTGAAAATTTGTGGGATGATTTGAAAATTAATATTCATTCAAGAGCTCCAACGTGCATTCCAGATTTGAAGAAAAGTTGTAAAGAGGAATGGGGTAAAATTCCCTAAAGAAATATGTAAATCATTGATCGAGAACTACAGAAAAAGACTGATTGAAGTCGAACTGAATGATAGTTATGCTACTAAGTATTAATCAGAATTATCTATTATATATGTTCTGTACGAATAGTTTTTTCACCCCTAAATATTTATAATTGTATATAAATGCATCATTCACTATAATTTAGTTGTTTCTTTTGCATGTTCTGAGTTTATGCATGCGTGTGCATTTAGTGTGTATCGGTATATTCCATTTTTGTTCATTAGAATTTAATAAATAAATAATTGGAACATGCACGAATATTTGTTCCTCCCTCCACTGTATTTACTGTAGAATAACTAGACCATGCTTGTCACATGGACACCGTCTATACCCATCAAAAAAGCAGTATATTTTCAATAAAACTAGTACACAATATGTGTAACAGCATTGGTTTTCAAAATGCCGTAGCATAAAATTCTCAAGTGGTGGGTATTTTACGCATAGTAAATGATGAAATACCGGTACCTACGGGTATACATAACATTTACATGACGTAATGAACGTTATACATACACTAGTGTGCATGCCCGTTAAAAATAACGGGTTTCAATATCATGTATTTGAAGGAAGAATTTAAAGCAAGAGATTCTCAGACCTAATCAAAAAGTCTACGAATTGAGCTCCACCGGTTAAAAATCTATATACCTGAAAGTCTACAGATTTAACTACCAGTATTTAACACGTTGCCTCCGATTGCAAGACCGGTGTAAATCTTCACTTTGTACGCATAGTCACTAGAAGGATCTGAAAAAATTACAGAACCTAACCTAAGTGGTCCACATACGTACCACTTCGGAGTCAACGTGTTAAGGGAGTCTCCCATCGTTATAACATAGGAGAAATTATGCACAAAAATACATATATTTATTTATTCAAGGAGGCACCTGGCGTTTTATTATTGAGTGTTGATGGTCCAGCGAATGAAACTTCGATTTTTTTAAAATATGCTATTCAAATCCATAAAAGATACCAAGTTCTAGTAAATTGCTAATGAAAGAGGAATACTAGGGTTCTTTTTACTACCACACAATTTATTTGATATGTAAACTTTTTAGACTCATCTTAGAATTATAAATTGCAAGCAGCATCTTAAAGTGCAAAAAAGGGTTAACTTCGGAATAATTTACACACAGCACAATGTTATAGGTGGAGGTCCTAGTAGTCAGTGATGGGCGATGAATACATTAAATGTATTTAAATACTAAATACTGAATACATTAAATGTATTTAAATACTAAATACTGAATACATGAAATGTATTTTAATACTTTAGCAGATACTTTTCTCTTAAAACTAAATCAACATATTGAAAAATCAAGACACTCGTAGATTGAGTGTACTTAACATGATAAGTGCAGTTGCCTAGACGGTGCAAATCTTTACTTTGTACATACAGTCACTAGAAAGCTTTGAAAAAATTACAGAACCTAACCTGAGTGACCCACCGGTGAGTCACTTCACACATAAAAAACAATCTTTATTTCCAATCGAGTATACAGTACATAGACATTTAGTACATTGGTTTTGTAAATTCTTAAGGTTAACATTCTAGGAGTGAAGCTCCATAATCCCGGGAGGTTAATGGGCGTGTCCATGGGCGGGGAGTTGACTGCTTACCCAGTAAGCCTCACTGATATGAGTGAGCTCACGGCACGAAGAAGCAACGAGAAACAACTCGTTTTCATGGCCGGATTCGAACCAGCAGCCTTTCTGCATGAAGCAGAGACCTGATACACAACACAGGACGTAGACCACTCAACCACGGTGGCTACTGTTAATAGACGTTAAGATAATAAACGTTAACGTGTTAATAGACGTTAAGATAAAATTCATTGAGGGTTATTATCTTGGCGCCAATTTAAGTGTACGTGCGCTGTACTGTCGTACGAGGAACTAGCTTCACAATTATTGAAACGCGATTAGAATTTCAAGCAGCCGGACTGACAATTATTATTGTCTAAACAACTGGCTCGACTCCTGCAGCTTATAAATCAAATATAAAAATAGAAAGTATCATTTTACTCTCAATTACTATTTTATTTAATTTTAAAGAACCAACATCAATAAAGTTCCGTAACATTTTGTCTATAATGTCCTGGATCATTTTCATAAATAGCTGATGTATGCCAATGCTCGAAAGAATTTTATCATATACAGTACAGTACAGTATGTACAGTATATTTATGCAGACATAATTGGGGTACATTCCTTTGAGATGCATTCCATAAGAAGCCCCCTACGGGTATGATCAAGGGGATTGTCTTTCACATATTTTTGGGATTTGACATTCTTCGGGAGATAGATAGGATTCCCTAGCTGTACCCAAGAAGGCACGCTGATACTGTCTGTCCTCGTAAGCGCGCCTTAAGAATATTGTATTCCTCGATGGGAATTCGATCGAGCTACCTACCTCAGCGTAACCATTGTTGGTTGTACGAGTCTGTTGTAAGGTTAGATTTGTATGTAAGTAAACCTCATTCGTCCGTTTTCTCCTTCTGTATCGCTCTTCGTGGAGGAGCGACACTCCTTGCTGAAACGCCTTTCCAACGGCTGCAGAAGTATATCACTATTAACTTTCATCTAGTAACCTGAAAAAGTTAAAAAACTTGACATTCAAAGCATTATCTAAATCAAACAAAATATAAGTTCTCTGCATTTTTTATTACTTTGACATTCGAAAGTGATGTACCAGGTTTTTTTTAATTCTTTAGTAACTCGTTTTTCTTCATATGCACGGCAGTTTATTCCACAACAATTCACCTGAAATTACTAGAGCTCTTTGTCCAGCATTGGACAAGCAAAAGCTGATAATAACATCGTGTTTTCGATTAAGTTTTATCCCTTCGTTAGTGGGTGGAAGGAATTTAATAAATTGGGCAGAACTTTGAGGGTAATATAGTGAGGAAAATACATAAACGACTTTGTGAATGAGTAGTCTTTGTTCCATTGGGGTTCAATTAAGCTTTTTTATGAGAGAGGTTACATGACAATTTTACCTGAAATATCCTGTGCATACTACGTTAGCAGCAAAATTCATATATTTATGTAACTCTTTTTGA
This sequence comes from Trinorchestia longiramus, assembly GCA_006783055.1. NCBI lineage: Eukaryota > Metazoa > Arthropoda > Malacostraca > Amphipoda > Talitridae > Trinorchestia > Trinorchestia longiramus. Next base: position 26,266 of record VCRD01001262.1, read on the forward strand.
AAACCTTTAGGGGCACTTGAAACTTCGCGTGTAGGTCTCCTTTTTGATAATCCTGTTTTGATCTCGACGCTGTGCGCAATACCGAGGCGACCAGTTACGAGTACAGCCTTAGTTTCTTGCTGCATCCGTAGGCTATGTTTCGAGGGCAGAGATAGGATGGTTTTCATAGATTTGAGTTTTGATCATAGACATCAAAACCATATCGAACATCAAAACTTGAATTAAAACTTAGGAGTGTTACTTAGAAAACGAGAGCAGAGAACAGAGATAAAAAACTGCCCAGACAACGGACAGTAGTAAAAATTGAAATCAATACAGTCAAACTCCTAAACAGGGAGAAAAGGTTTACCGTGAAACTAAAAGGGCTTCTCAGTTTCATGACGACAAATAATTGCATCAGTTTAGCCGATAATGTAGCTTTCTTTCTAATTTGGAACAAATTTTCGCCGAAATTCGGATTGAAGGTAAACTACAACTGTTTGTAAATATGTAATCGTAACGTACATACTAATTATTTTGAACACAAATATAAAGAATGTGCAAACAAGTAAAGAAAATGCCAAAAGTTAACAAAAAACAAACTTGTGAACAATAAAGGATATGAATCCTATATTAAAGACATTAGGCAGGCCTAAGCAGGCAACGTCAACTTAACACACATTCCAACAGATGGTAGTGGTAGCCTTCCCAGTTTCATGACTTCTTTCGGTTTCGTGTCTCTTAACATTGTGAGTTTTCTCAGTTTCGAGTTACTCAGTTTTTCGAGTTATACTGTATTTCAAAAACGACCTTACCAGGAACCTAACGAATAAATAGTTAAGGATACAGTACGTAATTTCACTGGCTGCTATCAGCTAATACTCAATCGCTGTTAAATAACCACTATTATTATTATAATTATTATAATTGTGATTAAATTCCTGGTTTAAGAAGCATTGTCTCATCTACTTCCTAAACATGTATTTTGATCATATGTGAAATTAATTGGTTTTCAAAATTACATCGCATGAGCTTTTCGTGCATTTTTTGAATATTTTTTTGTCCAACTAAGATATTTTTACTCATAAATTCTCAATGTCATATCTGGCATGTTGAAAGTATTCCTTGATCAGTTGATACATCGTTATAATAAAGTGGTTGCAGAGCATAAATACACTAAAGAAATCGAACATTCAAATTGATACACTATTTTTTGATTAATTAAAGATAAATTACTTCATTTTCATTTCATTCATCATACGGACACCATTCATCCCCGTTAAATTAATACCATTTATACTTGTCAAATGGACACCGTTCATACCCGTCAAATGAACACCGTTTATGCCCGTCAAATGAAAACCATTCATACCCGTCAAATGAACACCGTTCATACTCTTCAAATGAACACCGTTCATACTCTTCAAATGAACACCGTTCATGGCTGTCAAATAAACTGCGTTCATGCCTGTCAAATGAACACCGTTCATGCCCGTCAAATGAACACCGTTCATACCCGTCAAATGAACACAGTTCATGCTTGTCAAATGAACATCGTTCATGTCCGTCAAATGAACATCGTTCATGCCCGTCAAATGAATCTCATAGAATGAAATCTGAAATTCGTCCTATCCAAAATATTACCAGAAGCCCGCACGAAATATTTTGTTGCTACAAATATATGTCTCTCAATCCATATTTAATATTACTTATGATACCTGATCCAATAGGAATAATTTTTAATTTAGTTAAATTTTGGTGAAATTACTTACGCACGTCTTTATATCTGTTACTTAAACATTAACGATATTCTTACTTCTCATACATCAATTAATAGCGGAAATACACTAACACTCTAAATTTTAGAGTGTTAAAATTTAATTCGTGAATTAGTTCTACTCCGTAATTATCTGCGCGAACTAATTGCTTTAGAGTCTAAAGCGATTAGTTCCCGCGCAGATAACTATGGAGTAGAACTAATCTACGAATAAAATTCTCGTACCTCAGTTGAGTCGTGGCAGAAGTAGCGGAACTAACAAGGCTCTATGGGCTCGTACACAGGAGTGCTCGATGTCCGCCGCTACGACACGTGCAACTACCTCTTGATCGATGGTGGTCATCCTCTTGCCACGGCTACGTCTGTCGCAGGCATATTGCGTTCGAAGTAACCGTCCTAGTCCTCAAAAAAATGAAGTAATTTATCTTCAACCAAAAAATAGTGTATCAATTTGAATGTAAGATTTTTCAGTGTATTTGTGCTTTGCGATCACTTTATTAACCCATTAGTGTTCATCCTACTATATACAGGGTGTCCACAAAAAATGCATCCACTGACCGATATATGTATGTAAATATGATACCGGAATCATACAACATACCGGGTTCATAATGAAAAACCACTGATCTTTATTAAGTTGCGTTTGAAAGCTATAAAAGCTAAAGATATAAATCAGAAACTGTTGTATGGTTCCGGTATCATATATAAATAAATCGGTCAGTGGATACATTTTTTGTGGACACCCGGTATAGTGAAGTCAATTAGAAATCATTTCCTTTAGTTCCATAGTCTAAATGTTGCATTCAAAATTACGGTAAAATTAATTATCTATATATTAATACGCTTACGATTATCGTACCTGTTCGTCACACCCTTCATTGCGGTATCTGTTATACGGTTGGGGTCGGGTCACGTTACATTACGTTACTTTGGGTTGGGAATTTTATGAATGTTTTGGTTTTATAATTTTTTTCATTTTTAAATTTTTTAAATGGTTTAAGTTTTTCATACTTTTTAAATTATATTTTAATGTTTTTAATTTTGTAAATTTTCATATGGTTTAATTTTTTGAATTTTTCAAATTTTTTGTTTTTTGAACATTTTAGTTGTTTTTTATTTTTAGATTTTGTTTTAATTTTTTAAATTGCTTAAAATTTTCCTTTTCTTTAGTTTCTGAATTTTTTGAATTCTTTGAATTTTCGAAATTTTTAAATTTTTGATATTTTATCAGTTAGTTGAATTTTTGAAATTTTTTGAATGTTTTGAATTTTTTAAAATTTTTGTATTTTTTTAAATTTTAAAAAGTGCTGCTAGCGTATCAGTAATGCCGACAATACTTTACTTATGTGCGAACCTGTGCTATGCGGCCCCATGAAATTGCGAATTTTTGAACGTGGCCCTTGCACTGAAAAGTTTGCCAACCCCTGATCTAAAACAATGGAGCAGAGAATAAGAGAACAAAGAGAAGCAGCAAGAGATCGACAGAGAAGGAGCCGACAGCGCTTGCGAGAAGACGAAAGACAAGCAACTCGTGATAGAAGCAGACTACGAATGCAACAGCGAAGGATGAATATGAGTCAGGAGGAGCGAGAATCGCATCTTCAAATCATAAGAAATAGAGACCAAGAAAGACGAAATGATATGAACGAAGTGGAGAGACTGCAATTTCTAGGAAACGGGAGAAACAGAGGCCATGAAAGAAGAAATAATAATAATATGGAACACCAGATACATTACACTGGAGCCATGGATGTCCGATGTCAATTTTACGGAGCTTTAAGATTTAAGATAGGATGGCATCAAGGTTATTGAATCATATAATCAAAGATTGTTAATTTATTCACTACCTGTAAAATCATGCTACTGAACTAACGACGAATTATTCGCAGGTCCTGTTAGTTAATAATAATAAGTGGTAATTTATGCAATATTTTGATCAGTCTCAAATAATTTCGTCATTAAAGGGTTAAAACGATGTTGTCAACTAATCGAGGAATACTTTCAAGGTACCAGATATGACACTGAGAATTTATGAGTAAAAATATCTTAGTTGGAGAACAAAATATTAAAAAAATGCACAACAACCTAAAAAGATATAATTTTGGAGAGCAATGAATTTCACATATGATTAAAACACATATGCTTAGATGTAGATGAGATAAGCCAGCAGTTGGGGTGAAGAAGCAGGTGCGGCTTGGGCCCTGGCGGGCCAGGGATGTGACGGGCGGGAGGAGCATCGAGCACACAGGTACGGAGTCACAGTTCTCACTCTTGGCACGGCTGCCAATTTAGGCTTCAGTACCAAGAAATACTTCTCACAGTGCGCACTGGCCCTTGAGGATATATGAACTGTGCCAATAAGGGAGAACTCTCAGTGTTGTGCGTCATTTTTGAGTTGATCGAGCAAACTCTAACAGAACATGCTGGATTGCGAGTTCTGCTGGAGGTCACGCTAGAGCAAAACTTTTCGAAATTGAGAGGTCTGACTGCTGATCTGTGTCACGTCTTACAGCGTAGAGAAGTGAGATCTACATCACAAGTCAAAAAATAAAACTTAAGCGAGTGCTGAGCTTCTTTACTGGTAGCGCACACTTGACCCTATAGGTTGTTTCAAAGCGCTCTATTTTTTAGGTGGACTCTTTCTTGTACATGGAACAGTCAGGTAAACATCAACATCGCCCTGTGATATAATGTGATGCCTATGGCCCAGGCTAGAACTCATTTGTATCGTTTAATCCACTCAGACATGATGTGTTTAATCTGGAAAATTTTAGGAAATCTTTACTGATGTTTTTCAAATGGGAAAAGTTTTGTTCAATTTTGAAAACAAAGAAACTTTTGAAAGGGATTACTGAATTTTTATTTCACTCAACTGCAATTTTATCAAATCGCTTTAACCAATAAAGCGCATTTTAAATTTATGTCTTACCATTACGCTATGATTTATGTACCACGATTGATTTACCGTAATTTGAGTCCATTCTTCAGTCGCGCTTCTCGAGGGGAACTTTGCCTAATGAATGAGAACTAGCAGTCTTTGAGAAATACGAGAAGAAAATTGCGGTAATCTTGATTTTTATTGACCATGCGAGCGTGATAGTAATTTTAATACCAGTGTCCTCTAAAGTGTAGCACGACCATATTACAATGCGCACGAAAACTTTAGAACGTTACAATATACATTCGAAAATAGTTTTCCTCGTAAGTGAATATTTATAATGATTCCTGTTTTATTATTACAGTATTATTTTTTTCATATGTATGATAAAATACTCAAAATTACTATCGATTCATTGATGCATAAATTATGAGTGAAAAGTATACTTAGAAAAAATTAATAAATTATTCTCGAAGAAAACTGTATTTTATACTATAGACTGACCTCTTATGCAAACAAGTATTCATTTCTCCAGTTCAATCACAGAAGAGCACACGTAGGCTACGATGGCTGTGCTGGTTACTTCAGTTAGTACAGTATACCGGTGACAGAACTCTACTGCTAGAGTCATCGAGACTAGACCATCATCAAGCCAATCGAAGCGCATTTACGAGCCTCTACTTCAAGTTGTAGCACAGGGGACGAACGTAGTCGCTTACAGCGTTATCACCACTCATAAGATGTTAGCATTAAAAATTGATAATCCAATGTATCTGTACCATATACTTAGTTAGAAAATAAAATTTATAGTTTCTATAGAATTAAGAATTTTCAGTTTATAGTGTCCTGATGCGACGCAACCCTTCTTTAATTAATGACCATCAATTTCACCTCGGAACTAACAATTACTGGCCCCGTACGCAAGAACATATCGTATCCGAACTGTGCTTTTTACCTTAATGCAACATGAATGTGTTTCATGTTCATAGGCAAGTGACAATTGATTGATGGACATTAACTATTATGACCTACATTTTAAAGGGATGTAACATAGGCCAGAATATACTAAAATTATTTTCAGAAAAAATATCCTTTCCTTTAATTTTTGAATATTGAATTACATTGAGGATTAGTAGTTGAGGCTATGATCATTTGATCGAATGTTTTCTGAAGTCCTCTAAGGAGTGTTTTTCGAACAATGAATTGATGTAGTAGTTAGTAATGAATTCAACGTGTATCTATCAGACGAGATGACAATTAATTTTACTAAACAATTTTCATTACATTTTTAATCACAATTTGAAACAGATAAGTATGATTGATCTCGTATTGAATGTTTAACAAGTTGAATGCTTGATATATAAATGGATGAACTATGCTGATAATATATCATTTTTATCCCTAGGATTTCATACGTGCTGTAATGATCAGTCGAAATTTATTGCTAAATCTGTGCTGTCAAAAAAATATATACCTGCTCTAAATTTTGTAATCGCTGCTATATTCAGTGTTAAAAGAATTCAGAGGAAATGAATAATATTACTCACGAAAGTGACGTCATAACTGTAAGTAGAAAAGACTTTCTATGAAGAGCTGAACGCTTTCGGTGCAATTTAGCATTCACTACTCACGTCGTGTTAACGCTCGATACCTGATTCTTTTTATTAGGGCTCTCAGTGTAGCCGGTTTGTCGAATCAACTAGAGTTTTAAAGTGAAGATAGGAAGTGTTGTGCCCAGCCCAAGATTTCAGTCAGTGAGTGAAAGACGCAGGTAACAATATTAGTGAAGAAGAAATTGGAAGCTGTTGAGCCAATTGTACGCTTCAGAACTGTCGAGTCTCTCGCCCAGGTAAGTCACTTTCATGCGTATAAACTAGGGTGGTTATTATTTGTACACCAAAAAATAAAATTGCAAAATATGATGCTTCTACTCTGCCAAGGTGTTCTATTCAGTTGAAAAACACCATGTGTAAAGTTTTTTGATGTGTATTAATATTTAGAAGCAACTCAATGGATCCGATGTTCCACCAGATAAGGCATAAAGCACACACTCATTTCACTAGATCGATTTCTTTCCAAAGTTCACAAGCTTGGGTCCCTTTCCCCGCGGGATCTTTTGCTATGGATATTAGCTGGTGATTAGCAGGGGTGTCGTGATGACCAATGTTACTCATTGTTGACCACTAAGGTCCGGTTGAAAGTGTCAGAGAACTTGTTGCAGTGTTCACCAACAGAACTCATAACAAAATGAAGTTGTTGCTCCTCCTTTGTGAGACGGTCAGAGAAATCTTCGATCAAGGCAAAGATTCGTTCAGCGTGGTTGTTAGTAACAGCCAATGCGCTGATGAAACTTTTTGCAACACTGAAGCTAGGCTGATGTTTTCACTGAGCAACCAGATATTGTAGGAAATAATTTGAACAATGTAAGTTAATAAAAAGAACGATGTACTGTGCAAAAAAGATCTAAACTTTTAAGACGATCACTTTTGCCTTCCATCCGGCTTGGTGCATGAGTCCGAGAGCTGCAAAGTGCATGCCTCTTGAGGGTCAGTTTCAAGGAAGATGATAACTAGCTTCAGGAGTTCTCTGTAGTCATTTCTAGGTAGAAAAACTTCAACAGCCATCTTCAAGATCCGTACCCTCTCATCTTCGGAAAGGACCACAGCGTTGGCTTAGTAATTAGCAGATGACGAGTCTTCACATGTGGTCTTGTCCACGCATCGTCGTTTTGTTTTGAAACGCTGGAGCAAGAGAACATACGGAGCAGACGAATAGTTCACGGTTTCAGGAAAGGCTGTTTTAGCAATTACAGGTAACTCTCGATTTGTCTCCTGGGATGGGACTGGATAAATAGAGATGGTGAATAAATTGAGGGATCATATTTGGTTTAAAAGAAAAAGTGAACCCGTTCTTTTAGGGGAAACTTTATGCTGCATTCGAATAATTATCCTAGCATCCTACAGTAAAAGAGTAAATAAAACGAAAACATTCAAATAAATAAATTGTTTAATAGGAAATATACGTCCTTGTTGTTGTTTGTTGTTTAATGTTCTTATACGTTACAAACATATTTGTTTAAAATATATTGAGATGGTAAACAGTTGTAATATATAAGCGTTAAAATATAAAATAAGACTTTATTACATTATGTATATGACTACATATATATTGATAGAATATTTAGATGAAATCACAGACTTTTCTTATTTAATTCATCATATTTTCTTTTGTAGTTACATAGAAGGCCATCTAGAGTTGAACAAAATGTACGCTTAATATCTGAATTTTCTTCTACGTCTGCAAAAGCTTGTTTTAACTGTTCGGCAAGATCGAAGCATTGAGCTAGTTTATCAACACTTGATGCCTTAATTTTGAATTTAGATATTTTTCTCACTGCTGACGTTGACACAGAGAAATGCTTACTAATTTCAAAAACCGGTTGTCTTCTATCTAGCATCTCGAGAATCTCCAGTTTCTCTTTAATACTAATTGATTTTACTTTTCTGATTTTTACTTTCATAGGTACATCAACTATTTTACTTGAAGTCATAGGTGTTGTCATATTGGCCCATATATCGAACCAACACATGTTGGACAGAGTAACAGATGAAAGAACAGCCTTTGTTTGCAAAATATCCTTTTGATTTTTTCTTACAAGGAATGTTGACGAATACACGACGAACGCGAAGGGTGAATAAATCGAGATGGCGCGGACTAACGGATACAAACAAAACTATATAAATCGAGTGAGGGACTAATCGAGATGTGGATAAATCGAGAGTTACCTGGAACTCCAATACATGATGGGAACAACCAGTGTGATTATGTTCACGACCACAAAACTACTCCAAAAGAATCAACACTCGTTTTTGGCCACCAGCATTCGAAGCACATAGCATTGACTTTTTCCTTTAAATTTTAGTTTTCCAAAACAGAAAAAATGACCTAAGCTTGCTCTTCTTTCCTCTCCGGTGGTGGCTTAGGAACTGCAATAAGTTTTTTCATTACCTGTCAGTAACACAGGCAGTCTGTAGAAAGTTTGTGACAGTGATATCTGGGATAAGAATCCCCTCCCAGTGCACAATGAGTGGAAAATGTGGGTTGAACTTATCTTGATTTTTTTGTAGGTAGATTTTCGATGCTATTGTCGTTGTTGTTTGATGATGGATCGGTTCAGGGCTAGTGACTGGATTTCTTACCCTAAACTGCGAACAGTTTCACCAATTACCATGACTTCAGCTCTGTTGGACACTTTATGTAAGTCCAAAGTTGCAACAAGGTGTGGTGATTACACTTGTTGGCGCCCTCGCTTCAAGGGTCTTGGTGCCCTGCAAGCAGTACTTAGGTTTGTAAATGGATTTTCTTTCTCTTCGCTAATACTCGTACTGTCACTTGTGTTGCTCTCTACCACTGCTAGAGACTACCAAAAGTGAGCATCCTATGTAGCTCTATCTCGCCGCTTCATAATTTAATCTTTTCGTTTCCTCTCCCTGTTTTTTCTCTTCTAAAACCTAAAAAACTAATGTTACCGTAGAAATAGTACATTTTCTTGCATTTAAATTAAAGGTGCAAAGATGCAATTTCTGAAGCATGTACTTCATTTGAGAAGAACTTCGGTTCCATTGAGAAACCTTGAAACCTTGAGTGTATGCATAGCAATAAAAATTTGCACATGGTGTTTTACAATCAAAAGGGAGTTTTTAGCAGAGTCAGACGAGTGTGAGCAAAAAATGAGAGTAAGGACTACCGTAGAACACACAGTACTAATGCTGGTAAAGTAGCAGGATCAGTCCCTGCTACCATTGACATGTTTAGAGTAACGAGTTTTCTGTAGCAGCAAGTTTACTGACTGTCAGAAGATGAGGAGCTATTCCTGATCCAGCCAGTTTACTCGACTGTTGAAGTCGCTGCCTCGGCCAGACTCAATGCCTGCCACCGGTTCTGCGTAAACAAGCCCACGCTTCCTTCGTCTCAAGCTCATTAAGGTTTAAGGATTCACCAACATTAGAAATTAGCTAGCTATTACTCATTATTGAAGCATTACTCATCTTAGTTGTTATTTATTTTCTGGTAGTTGTTCAATATTTTTTACGCTAATGATGGATTGGATACTCTATTGCTAATGATCGCTGTTGCAACCTGAAAACCACGCAGAGGAACCATACGCGAACATGAAACTAGAATTAAAATGTTGCATTCAGTGCAATTGTTAAATTTCTGTCATATGAGGACAAGGAGTAAGAATATTGTCTGCAGTAAAAAATTCCAAAGTTCTTCCGCCTATCATGAGATAACATTTTACCCTTTTCAATGAACCAGTATATTTTTAAAGAGTATCCATCCAGAGGGAGACCCTCAATTGGAAAGCTTCGTTTTTGCTGACGAGACCATATAGAGCATGCACTTTTCTGAAAAGGGTTTCTCTATGACGAACAGAATTAATATTTTTTTTCTTCAAATAGTTACCTGATTTCACTTCGTAACAGATTTTTTTGATCAGGCAGTTTGATATTGCTTCAATTTAGGAATTCTGGGACTAAAATTTCTGTTGTCTATATGAGTATATTAGAACTGTGCATAATATACTGCTTGATACATCAGGATAATGTATTAATATGTCTAATACATTTGGAATGTGCGTAGTGTATTTATTGTGAGTGTATTAGGGCTGTGTATTATACACTATATCATATTTTATTTTATGAGTAGATCATTCTTTGTAGTTAAATTTTTACAAAATTTTAACATATATTTATGAGTATATTTTTCTCTAATATTGTTTATCCAGTTAGTTTTTTCAGGAAAAGATCACACAAAATCCTGCCAAAGACGTCAACCTCCTGACACAACAAAGCATGGCTCATTGTATGTACAGGAGTTCGGAAGTTTTAGTACAATGACCAAATAGGAGGAACTTCCAACATATTTTCAAATTGCAAACATTGAAGGAAAAGAATAAAATATAGGATTAGATAACGTTTGTTCCATCAAAGAAACACGTTAGCATCCGATACCACATTTTCCTTTCTCCTGCTGGGACCTTCCTTCAAAGTTTTTAAATACAGAAAATCATATGGATATGGGTTCCTTTCATTAATTAATTTTTTATGAACTTTGCAAGCTCAAGATGCGTCATGATGTAGTGTTATGCGAAGATTTACGGCAGGAGCTCCCGAAGTGGGGAACATGAACCCAGAGGTGTACGTAAGTACATGCCGAGGGAAAATGAGACTTTTATTACTACAACATTACACTATAAACTTGATGTTTTACGGAACACCATTTCACACGCTATTAATTCGGACGCAAATCGTGTTTCGTAAAGTTGGATGATCGTGGAAATCTCTGATATCTACAGGGGGCTTGTGGGAGCTGAAGAACTCCATGTTTACAGTGGGAGCTGGATCATCAACTCATTCATAACTACTCCGACCAACAGAAATAATTTGTCGATTGTGCACAGCATATGTTCGCATGTTCAGTGCAAACCAAACGACGACGTAAGCTAAATACTAAAGTCTGTCTTTTTGGCTGCAACCAATCAGCGACGACTTTTTTCGTAAGATTCAGTGAGTTCATGGATTCTAGTAAGTGATGCCGCCACGTTTCTAAAATGTTCAGACTTGTGGAACCTCTGAAAAAATTAGAAAATTAAAAAAAATTTTAGTCTTTAATTGTCATTGCTGGTCAGTAATAACATATTTTTTTCATTAGTAAACAAACACCGAGTTAAATTTGAGTGCCATGTACAATACGTGGTAAAACAAGGAAAAATGTTATTTCTGGTGGAAATTAATTTATGAATAATGAGAATTTATCTTTGGATTTTCTTGCCTAATACACACATTGACCTACTTGTATCCAAGGACCAATAATAATATTTCTTAAATATATTTGCAATAATATATCTTAAATATATTTTCTTAAATATATTAATATTTCTTAAATATATTTGCAAAATTTCCCTTCGTTGGATATGTTGAAATTTTATATTAATTAACATTTCTTACTAGTCAGTATCGAATCAATGCAACTGCAGTTGTTTTGCATTTAAAATCAATATCACGATAAGCATAAAGTATTTGCTAAATACTCAGGGTACTTAACTATTTAAAATATGTTTAACACCGTCGAAATCAACTTCAATTCTCTGAAATTGAGTCTTTACTTCTCCGTTTACGCTATCAAGACATCCTCGGACCTCAACTTAGTCAGATACTGTGGCCCTAAAAGTCACAACATTTGAGGAAATACTTCGTCCAAAACATTTCTATAGTAGCACACGGGGCAGTCAAGTTGACCTTGCGAGAAATGATGCCACCAGCTGTTCTCTAAAAGTTGAATAAGCTTGTATGCACCCTGAACACAGCCCGTGCGAGAGTGCTCATTATTGTCTGCTTGTGAGCAGGCGTTAAATATTGTCCGCCACGTAGATACATACTTGCAGAGAAGGGCGATTTTTTGTACCAAACACATTGAGACGGAGGAGAATGTTCTTTCCTGAGCTCAGATTTGAAATCATTTCTGAGGTCCAATGATACCTTGGCTATGCCATGCTTTCCTGTTGGCCTAATTAGGCATCATAAGTACAGGGGATGAAGATCAGAGGGTAAAACGAATAGTTTAGTAGGTATCTGACCATACCATTACGTTGGAAAATGTACAATTCTAGAGAAAGAACTTGAATTAAGGGAACAAAACATAGTGGGAAAAAAATGAGAAAACGCAAAAGTATTAGAAAGACAATAAATAGAAATAAAGAAGAAATTAAAGAAAAACATTTCAGCGCGTTTATCTGTAATATGCTGCTCATTGAAAACACCTCATATTTTGGAGACATAGGAGAGTCTGGACACTGAGAGAGCATTTCGTTCGACTAAACAATGAGAAAGGTATAAATTGTGCGGAATATGCAGTCCAAGTTCTCAGCACTGCTGGCCCACACTGGTGGACATCAGTTACAGACTGTTCGGGATCTCACCTTCTGCAGATCACGCCTGTGTGTGTATTGTATGTATAGTGTTGGCAGTTCCTACCAGAACTCTGTTCTCCAAACACTCGCAACAACACAGCCTGACAAACAGCTGCACAAACGTGTCTTCCCGTCAGTTTACTTACGAGTTAATCGTTCAGAAAATTAGGACTGAAACTTCAGCTCATACGAAGGAAGTTTGTACTCATTATGCCATGTCCCAGTGTTTGTAGAAATAATTGTTAGCATGTAATTAATTTTTACACCTAGTTGTTGCAACATCTTTGGTACAGTTTTTTAGGATAAAACTATGTACAATGTGTAGTACTACAGCTTGAACTATTGAATGGTGACATAATAAACTGAAATTTGCAGTTTATTAATTTTCTATCGTACGGTCTATTTGGTTGCTTATGTGTATTATGTTTAAAAAATTTCTTAGCATTGGGCCTGTTGCTTTATGTCTTAAAAAGGTGATCAATAACGGTCGAACAACTTAAATTAATTCAAGGCGTTCCTCAAGAATTTTTCCTTACTCACTCTGATATTTTGTGATCCGAGAGAATTATATTTCCTGTTCAGCATAATAGTAGCAGGAGTCAACATGATCACACTCACTGTCATAATATTTTGCCTGCAGCAATAGGCCTAAAAATACAACACTAAACATGTTTTTTACATCAACCTTCACCTATATATATCTTTCTGTATACCAGAACATCATTAATCTCGTTCGAAGCAAATTTGGCGAAGTTCATCATTGCACATGCAATGTAAACTGTCAGTAGCATTGATACCTCTGCTAACAGTGAATAGAAGGCCTCGTCCAAGTGACTCGGGTTTATTTAGCCTTCAGTCAAGTCCTTGATGACTCATTTCCTTTTTTCGGTGATAATATGTGAGTAATTTTATAAATTGCATACATTTGGGATCACGAATGAATAGCTAAAAATGTATTTAGAAGTGTGAAAAGCATGTCCTTTCATTGGAGGCTTTTCTCTCACTTCAGTCTTTATAAATTGCAGAGCATCATGAGACAGTCTACTCGTAAAATAAACAAAACAATTCTGGCCCTAATATTCAAATTGTATGAAATTAATTGAGGAAATACAAGAACCCACCGTGTTTTGTTTCAGTGTTTCAATCTGCGATTCAACGCCAGTAGAACAAAATCTGTGTGGTCCTTGAGTTAAATGCATTTATTATGGCGTTACCAAGCGTTCGTACTCTTAAAGGAGGTTTATGCCACACGCTAACTTACAACAATTTATTTTCCATATCTTTTTTATATAGAACAGAAATAATTGCACTGTGTAATACTGTCGGTCTTGTAAACCGTAGAGACACACGCGAGAACTGCAAATAATAGTGAAGACCTTCACGTTATTTTGTGCGGAGACACCCAGCACGCTTCTAAGAACGCTCCTCTGCTGCTGTTAACCCACGAGTCATAGCTTCAAGCCCGTCACTCCTGCACGTTGTGTGCCGCTAAAATAGAACGAATTCTCATTAAGTGTCTATCAAGTGACAGAATGTATTTATAGGCGAGCGTCCTCATTTGTTCAAAATAAAATGCGATAAAAATTCTATGAACTAGGCCAAACTATGTACATATGATTAAAGCATCCTTATTTTTTCACGTTTTCATCTCTAGCGTATAATTTTAATTATCATTTCAATTTATACGGATTTTTTGAGTGCATGAGAATAAATTGTCTTGTAATACAGAAGTTATCTTCAGAATTCACTATCATAATCTGAAAATTAAATAGAATTAAACACTAGTTTCATTAAACGATATCATAGAAAATGGATCTCTATAAAATACAATCTGTCTATAATGCGAGGGCTGTTTTTTTCAACCTGTGATAAGCTATAAAAGACGCAAATCTACGTAAGATAATAATTTTATTACCAAAAGTGCTACCGTGACTTACTTATTTGTCTACATAATCGCCAAAACGGATACAGCCCGATTTCCGGAGGTACAGGCAATTAAACATGTCCACTTCGATCAATGCTGCCGCCAAATATGAGTTATGAAGTGTATTCTGTTTTCTACCTACAGAAGGACGAACCGACGTCCATGAAGAAGGTCGACAAGAGTGCAAGGGGTGGTGGACTTGCACTCTTGTTCACCTTCCTCTTGGACGTCGGTTCGCCCTCTGTTAAACTTTCTGCATCATTCTTTAATTTTCTTCTCATACCGTATACTTTACTCATTCTGCGATGGATTTCAACAGCATTACGATTACACTTTGTAACTCACACTTGGTAGGAGCATCGATCGTGGCGGCCATGTTCAATTGCCCGTATCTAGAGCAATCTGGCTGCATCCTTTTTGGTGATTATGTTCAGAAATAAGTAAATCCTTGCAGTACTTTTGGCTACAAAATTATGATGCTATGCAAATATGCTTTTTATTATAGTCCATCAGTGATTTAAAAAACTGTCGTTGTATCTTCCTAACGTTGCAACAGCTTAAAGTATTTTAATTGAGAAGATTTAAATTTCAAGCTTGAATATTTAGTTTGGAATCGAACAAAATCATGGAAAAGTACAGTGTAATCGACATCGGTTATTAAAATATTCAGGTATGGCATCTCAAAAGATAGTTAAGTCCATGTGCTCGAATCATGGATTGAGAGTACGAATTAGAAGCCACTATCCAGTTTAACTATCACATCGGCATGCATCTTGCCAGAACTGAAAAAGCAAAAAGCAGGGTTCTGTAACAACCTAAAACAAACAATCGTAAGTATTCATTGTTCTTGCAGGAATGAAATGCCTGATTAATATAAAAGTCTGGTCTCTTTATAATTTTTGAAAACGAATTCAACTCGTAGTCATTTAACATAATATACGTTCCACACTGCAGTACATATTATGTACTGTGGCGTGGAACGTGTGCTCACAGCATGGCTACTGGCTACTTTCAACATCTTTGGTAAAGTCTTTGGTCCTTCATCTCAACGTTTTTAATTTCTACAAGGAAATAGTATACTCATTACCAAGTATAGTAGGCTTGTGAATAAACATATTACTAATCAAAACAAACTGCAATGTGGAAATGAAATATCTCCAGTTGGTGAGCAGGTATAATATTTATAACAGCGAGTACGCTGAGTCGTACTTGATTTCCATGAACACTATGGTTTCACAAGCACAGAGGTATACATATGGTATTTATATAATTACGATAGCAACCCCTTAGAAGATAGAATCAATGAAAGCCTAAAAATGAATGCCTCTTGCAGTATACCTAGCTTGGAAAATGTCAGGAAATGTCCTCGGTGAAAACGGGTATATTTCTCCACCGATTTGATCTTGCGTCAATTTTCATTTGGCCCAGTTTATGTAGAGAGAAGCTAAAAAACTCGCCAAAGGTTGTTTACATGCACTGAAAAAGCTCTAAATTGCGCGTGTTCTGCTTCTCGGCCGTTGAATTTTTGCAGTCTTGAGGCCCACTGATGTACTAGCTGTAAGCCTCACTGTTGGTAAATACTAAGAGTATCAAACGGCTTAAAACTTTGAGGATGGCGTTTTGTGCGTTTGATAGCCACCAGTGGACACAAAGTATAATGCTTAGGAGTTGTGATGAACAACCAGTGTAATTAAACATCAATCTAAGCCTAAAATCTCGCTTAAAAAATTACGCAGCAAGTGCTTTCAGAAAGCTATTACTTTATGTTTTGTCTATGCTTTTAAAATCAAGTAAAGTATTTCAACTGAAGTGTTAATATTGATAGAAGTGGAATTACAGTTACCGACAAGAATCTTGCATAGATGTAGTTTTTCGTAATTTTTTTGGTCATTTAGGCTGTTCATCAGTATATGAAACATTATTTATTTTAGGCAATAACATGTATGTTTCAGAAATATCCATAGGTAGTGAGAACATATTCGAATAATATGACTCGTAAGGTTCCAATAGGGCAGGAACGGCATTACGTGTGCTGCAAGCAAGTGCGCATGCTAAACGTTAGCCTATGTATTTCAAAACGTTGAGTTGCGTGAGTATTTTCTCAAACTAGACGTTTTGTGGAGAAGAAGGATAAGTTTCGTAATGTACGCATTGAGTTCCAGTAACTAGTAACTCTTACATGGCATTCGGTCATTCAACTTGAGTATACGAAAGCACACGCCTCCACCCATGTGGTAAAAAATATGATTGTATTGTCCTGTCAATAAATACGCGCTATTGCCTGGCAGCAAACACCAACAAACTAGGCAACAGAAAAAAGATAAACACATTGCTCTAACTAACAAAGTAGATGACGTGCAGATGTGCACATCGCCTGTAGTGGACTCTATTTCATGGTGAATAATCTGTATATTCGTGTTCAGCAAATTCCTATTGTGCTTTGACTCCACCAATCTTCTCTACATAATAGCAGACGAAAGAAATGCAGCTCAACTTTCCCCAGTAATATTTCATAAGTGTAATTTCCACTTCAAGATACACACTGCGAGAACTTATATTTCTTATACCTAATCGTCAAAATGCATGACCAAGATTTAAAATATTAGTATTTTGTTTGAAATCAGATGTTATTTCATCATTCAGAACCGTCACCCACAAACTCATAACCCGTTTTAAAATAATAGAATTGTAGGTATACTGAGTCGTATTTTCATGTTATATTTATATATATGAACCCACACTTGTCATATGTTAACGAAAACCTCACAACTTGATATTTAGTATGAAAGCAATGCTCAAGAGTTGTATTCTGTCATAAAGTACAATACGTTTTCAGAATTATTATACTATTAAGGGCTCAACTGATGGACCACTAGACAAAAGAATAAAAAATATTACTTCAATGAATTCAGGTAATGACTTACAAACGTTCAGTATATAATTCTAAATTAATGCTCCGTATGATCAGAAAAACAGTGTCTTCGTGATAACACCGTCAGCAGGCGAGTCATCACAGGGGATCTGGTGCGGAGAGTGCCGTGACTGAAAGCACTCCAGAGCGAGTCATGCAGTGTCCTAAAATTGACTATTTTGACCAAGTTTGGGTATTTTTAAAACGCACGATTTAGAATTAGGTGGCTTTATTTGAAATCTAGTTACTAATTATGATACCAAACAAATAGACTTATTCATCATCAATGAAGCTTTAGCATGGGCTCCATTTGCTTTCTACTATATGAAAAAAAATCAATCCTGAAATTTTTTCACAAATTTACGAAGCGTTTATCAGTAAGGCAAGGTTCCTAATTTTTTTTAGATAGGACTTCATTATTTGAAGAAATTAACTTTTTGATACATGCAAGATATCAAACGAATATTCGTTAAAGAGTATTGATTACTAGTTTGCTTAGTAATGAAGAACAAAGTAATAAACAAATAAATTTTGCATCCATAAATTTTCAGCAAAACTAAAAGTTCATACATTTCCCAAATATTAAATATGCTATGTACTAAGGTCGGTAACATTTAAACACTTACTACACTGAAATAATTTTATTAGTTAATTGCCTTGTGAAGTGCCCATTTTCTTCTAGTTTTGCTGATGGTCAATTGTAGTTCTTTAGTAGCCACCGTAGTCGAGTGGTATGCGGCCCGTGTTCTGTATCGGGTCTCTGCTTGTGCAGAAAGACTGCGTGCGGGTTCAAAACCCGGCAATGAATACGAGCTGTTTCTCGTTTCGCGCCGTGAGCTCGCACTTACCGGTAAGACCTCAACTCATCGCCCATGGACACATCCCAGGATCATCGCATGGAGCTCACCATCATCCTTACTCTAAGAATGTTAACCTTAAGAATTTAAAAACCAATGTACTAAATGTCTATGTACTGTGTACTTGATTGGAAATAAAGATTGTTTAGAAAGAAAATATATACAGATACAATCCTTGTATTCAAAAATAAATACTTCAGAGGGAGACCCAGAGGTAAAAGGTATTGATTTAAAAAAGTTTTTAGTTTTTTACAAACAACGATTAGGTTCTTTTAAACTATTCTGCATTGAAGCTAATACAGTTATCCAATACTTTATTACAATCTCCAGAGTATTTTTGAAATTTGTGTGGTTCAATGTCCTTCAGAGGATGCGTCATTGTTTGTTTCCACTGATCTACATCAGCGAAACCTTCTCCTTTCAGACCCTTTTCGTTTTGGAAAACAAAAGGAAGTCGCATTAAGCCAAATCCAGCGAGAAGAGTGAGTGTGACAAAAGGGTCATGCCATTTTTTCTCGAAAATTGGAGCACAATGAGCCATGTGTGCTGGCGAGTTGTTGTGAAGAAAGAACAAATTGCGCGACTGCTATAAATCAGTGCATTCCTTTTGTACACCGTTACCCATCTTTTTTAACGTTTCAAGATAGAATGCTTGGTTCTCTGCCTGATGTGGAGGAAAGAAAATCGAGTGAATGACCTCTTATCGCATAGAAAAACAAACAAATGAGCGTTGTTTTCATTTTTAATTTCACATGAAAAGCTTTTTTGGGCGAGTAAAATTCACTGTTTTCCATTTACTGGATTTCTGCTTTGTTTCAGGATCGTTATTGTAGTACCATCATTAATAGTCTGTGATGATTTTGTAAAACAAACGGGGTCAGTTTCAAAGTGCTCTATCAGTTGACGACAGGCCTAAATGACGCTATTTTTGCTCTACTGTTAACCACATGGCCCATGCGGGCGAACCGTGTTGTAGTGATTTTTCTCATAATCACTCTTCAGTCCCAACCCTCAGATATCTCTTATCTCCGAGCACACATTGAATATCTTTATCTTACTCGGAGTGAGCGCCTGAGGGAAAAAGGGACCGTCGAGGAACCCATTAAGAGAAAAGGCAGTTAAAGGCAGGATGAGTCTAACAATTTCTATTTACACACTTGAATGTGATATTAGTTTTTCGCTGCGCACGTCTTGACGTCGCGTACTGACGTCTTGTCGGCAGAGCTCGGGACGTGAAGAGTTGGAGCGCGTGGCAAGTTGTAGCGCGTGCACTTCTTGTTAGCACGTAAGTTGTTTGAGCACCATCCTGTCCGTAGACAGGATGGCTGATTTCTTCTTCGTTCGCTCTGCTGTTGGCTGTGAGTTGAGTTGTTCAGGTGATGAGAGTTCTTAGATGTTGACTTTAAGGATGTTGACTTAGGAAGTGCTTGGTAGAGAGTGCGTTACGCAGAGCGTTCGTTATATAAGGCGGTTGGCTGGGCACTGCTGCGTGAGCGTGATCGCTCATTGGTTAATGTCGTACTTCTGGTCGTAACGGGGCCTAGCGTCATCGCTGGATTCACTTCTTCTGTCCTGTTTGCTCATTGGTAGATGAGAGCTAGCCCCGTCGTGGTACTCGTTTGTCATGGAGCCATGCGATTCAGTACAGTGTACTACAAGTACCAACCTATCAAAAAACACAATTTCTGTTACTTCTGGGTCCTCTCTCCTAACTGAATGATTGAAGATTTTTTACTAGCAGTACATATATTGTATATTCAAAAAACCTATTTCAGAACTTACGTATATTAACTCTAAGTAAAGTTTTATACAATCTATTCCTATTTATTGGCATGTATGTCTGTCAGCTTATGGATTGAAAGGGTGCATAGCGTGTAATAAGTACAGTCATAAGTATCAGGTGGCTCTTAACACTTTGGCCGCGATGTGCGCCATATATGTACACGTACTGTGTTATTCGTAAGGACTAATTTTGGAATCGCAGTCAAAGTGTTAAGTAAGGTACCTTTTTAAAATTATTATAGCTATAAAACTAAAAATGGTAGAGAAATACGGTTAATTCAGAATGAAAAAAGAAATTTCAAAGTTTAATATAAATTTATAAATGAAACAATGTAATACGTTTAACTATGGAATACAATATCTTTTAAATTACCTCCATTATTCGTCAAACAATGGCGTGCTCTTTCAACGGTGCTGTTCATTACTTTTCTTAATGTCTCTGGTAAAATGTTGTTGATCTCTTGAATGATGTTTAGTTTAAATTACTGTAAAATATCAGGCATTTCAATGTAAACATTTTCCTTTAAGTATCCCCAGAGAAAGAAATCAGGAGCACTTAGATCTGGAGATCAAGGCGGCCACGGTATATCACCAAAACGAGAAATTATTCTTTTTGGAAAAATTGTTTTTAACATTTGCATTGTTTCTTTCGCTGTGTACGCTGTAGCTCTATCTTGTTGGAAAAAGGTAACCTCTGTGTTATTGAAGTATCATCCATATAAAATTCAAATTACTCAAGAACTACATCCTACGGACTACCAAAAACCATTAGATTTTGCGAATAGATTTCTGCAGCTTGCAGAAAATGAAAATTTTGTAAAAATTTAATAATGACTGATGAGGCACATTTTCACCTCAATGGTTTTGTTTATTAACCAAACCATTGAGGTGAAAATGTGCCTCATCAGTCATTATTAAATTCTTTACAACGTTTTCATTTTCTGCAAGCTGTAGAAATCTATTCGCAATATCTAATCGCTTTTGGTTGTCCGTAGGATGGAGTTCTTGAGTTATTGAATTTTATATGGATGATACTTTAGATCTTTTACCAAAATGCGTTGCAGTGAGGCACGTGACATTTCAATTGAATTAAACGTTTTCTAGTTGACGTTTTGGGATGATCAGCAAAACTCGTTGCAATAAGCTGAATTGAAGCACCAGTTCGTATGGTCTGTGGTCTGCCACAACGTTATCTGTCTGCTGTTGTCCCAGTTTCTCTAAATTTCAATACCAGTTTTTTATGCAGTTCTTCGAGTTACTTCTTTCAATATCATCAATATTCCTGTAATACATTTGAATTGCAGTAACCGAATAATTACATCAGAAGTAAATTTCACTATTTTTGCTCGTTGTTCCATTGGGCAGTGATTCATTTTAAGGGGTGGATTTTATTAATTTTTTGGGAAATATGTTGTGATTATCGGTAGATTTGATACGCTGGTAAAAACTTTGAAATCTCCTCATTCATTCTGAATTAACCAAATTTCTTTATCATTTGTAGTTTTATAGCTATAATAGTTTTAAAAATGTATCTTACTTATGGGCTACCCTGTAGTAAGTACTCGAGTGAACTGATTAATTATTATTTATAGAGACCAAACTTTCGAATTTTGCACTTCTTAAGTTTTGAAAGATTTTGAAAAACTTGTGACTGGGCTGTAAAGAGCCTTTGTCTTAATTCGTTTCCAATTCACAAGAGAATAAAATACGAATTGATATCGTAAAGTTTACGAACAAAATATTTTTAATTTGCGCACAATTTGTGCAAAAATGACTATTTCAAACATATGCATTTTGTGTGAGATTATCTCTGGCTTCTGTAAGAAAATTACACTATTGCTAGGTGTGTTGAAGTTATAACACCTCCAATGTTTTTTTTTCCAGGACAAGAATCAGATAGAAACATGCAGTTTGTTTTAAACTACACGTGTATTCGTTGTAAACGCGTGACAGAGATAGAAAGGACTGTACGGCATACAAAACTCTTGGAGGAGCGGCAAGAGTGAGGACTATTTTTGATGCTTAAAATGACATTTTTGTCGCACGAACAGCGTGTAATCATTCTTTTTCTCCATTTGAGCGTTGATATACCTATTGAAATTTATTGCCACTTGAGTAAAACATGTGGTGATGGTGTGATGGAGGCGTCAAATGTGCATTTGTGGGTGCGACGGTTTGAAGAAGGCAGAACGTGTGGCCTCGTACTAGCCGGTCTGACGACGTGATCAAGCGAGTGGAGAAAGTTGTTTTGGAGGATCACAGAATGAGTGTACAACACATCGCCTCCAAAGTTGGCATTTCTGTAGGATCTATGCACACAATTTTGCATGAATCCCTGAAAATGCCGAAAGTGTCCTCCTGGTGGGTGCCACGAATGCTGACGGACGACTACAAGGCTGCGCGCGTGGCACGTTGCCAGGCAATGTTGACGCGTGATGACGGTATTAACGAGACTTTTTTATCGATTTCGACAATGGCGGAGACGTGAATGACGTTTTTCGATCCTGAAACGAAACGCCAGTCAGTTCAATGAAAGCACTGACACGAATGCCATACGGCATTTTAAGTACCAAAAACAGTCTTCAGTCTCACCGTTGCCTTTAGAGTTCCGTGTAGTGTTGCTATCCCTGTCACGCATTCACGAGTGCTCGTGTCTGTTAAATCAAATAGCATCTTTTTACCTGTTTTCAATCCTGAGGTAAAACATGGGTGTTATAACTTGAATACATTTCGTAACGTTAAACACCAGAATTTGAAATAAATTCTTCCAAATCACTAGTAGTTTTTTAATTAAATACTGATGAGTTCAAGATCGTGAAATATCGGCGTTTATGACAATAGAGTAGTTAAAAATTTGTATAAAATTTTGTAATTAATTTTAACTTCTTAACTTTTGATTTACGTATGCAACATAAGCAAAAAACTGAACTGTTTTTTTAATTTAATGGTAGTATTTCCATAGTGACCTTGCAATTTTCAATAAATTCATTTCAGCGTTTAACAAATGGGATACAAATGTAATCGAAAATATTCTGATTTGAATAAACACACAAATTTAGTGAACTAAGTAAACGAAAAAAAACTGATACTTGAAAACCTGTCTTTATTGAGCGTATTGTACATGTATATCTGAAGCTACATCGAGCAGTTGATACTTCAAAGACGTTAAAGAGTTGATTCATCTAGCGCTGTCGGGAGCCTACCTGCAGATACTGATCAACATACTTCGATGTGACATGCCTAGTTTCATTTAATTTGTTAACTTGAGCACGAGAAAGTTTCATACTCATTGTCTCGAGTTGAAAATGGATTATAAGCTTCTACTGAACGTTATTGTTACTGACTAATAGAATATTAAGAGGAACGGGAAGAGATATCGTTGAACAAAATTTTCGATTCAAAATCGGAGAAAGATTATGCCCTTTGCGACCCCTTAAAATCCGTCAGAGGAAGGAGGAAGTATTGAGCTTCTGCAACGGTGGCAGTGTCGGCTGCTAGCTTTCATCTGCTCCTGCAGTATCTCATCGTTGCGGCTGGTGATCAAAGCAAGGGCGCTGCGCTCACGGGCGTTACTCAATGATGTCATTAAAATATCTACCAATTATTTTTTCATGAGATTGGGCCTCGACTTGATCTGCAAATCTGACTCTGAGAGCTTGCCAATACTAACATAATTCACTTGGGCAAGCGAATTAAGGAAGAAGCCTGTTTCTTGTGGCGGCAGCGTTTGTGACTAATCCGTAGCTCATTGGAGGTTTTTTGAAACCCTTTAAGCTGTGACTCACACACGGTGTCAGTATTATTGCTTGAGGATAAAGAGAAATTCTAAAATTACGGGTGATTTAAGATGAATATGACCAGAACGATACTGAATTTGAACTTTTTAAACGCTCAATATAATCAAACATTCAATTTTATGAAGCAATTAGGAAGCAAGTTGGGAACCGCTTTCCTATTCTATTTCAACTCAGAAAGCTAAAACAAGTGTTCTGGAGGAATTACTCAGATCTCTCATCACCAAAACTCAAATTTTGTACTGGTCAATTTCATGACGTTATAAAATATGAATGTTTAGTGGAACAATAAAATTTTCATTCAACAAGGTATTTTATTTATAGGGTTTAAATATCATTTATCAAAGTAAAACACAGTTTAAACTTGTAGGATATTGGATAGTATTGCTTGTTAGTTTCACAAAAGGACTTTTTGAAAAAGATGGTTTGCAACTCTAACGAACATTATGTTAGAAGGTTAGAGAAATCGCAGGAGCGTGATTACGCTAACCAGATTTATTTCAGTGAACGCAGTTTTGGTTATAGTACAGACACCAATGTTGACATCGCAACGGCAGGCACAAGAATGGGACCGGAACCAGAAAACGCGCTGAGAAAATGGTTCTCTACCACTTGCAGATTCTAAACGCATTCTGTTACAAGAATATTCATCACAGCGTTACGCATTAACCTTAAACATACAAAAGTGGAACACATTCAAGGTGGAACATTTAAACATTTAACACATTATACCTTTCACCTACAACCAAGAGCGTGCGTGTAACGATACCTTAAATGTATGCTTCTACACATTTGTGTGTTGTATGTACAGGCTATCAAGGCTTAGGTAACTTATGTCTAGTAATGCCCAGTCAACTTAAATATTATGCATTCAAAGCTATGAAACTTCCTGTTACCATGAAAAATACAATATAATACTTTATAATACCTTTATTGGATGAAATAGTCTGAGCTGTATAGCGCAAAATAATAATTTACGTTTGTTATTCAATACATTTACGTTTATTGTATCAATAAATAAATTATGCTGTTCTCAAAAAGAATCCTATATTAGAAAATCATAAATGGATACAGATTTCTAATATAGATTTTTATCACATCTTTTAAGAACTGAAACTTTTCAAGTCAGAATTTTCGGTTAAATGCAGTGAACTGACATCAGTTTCAGAGACTGCAGGTGTACGCTCGCTGTTCATCAAAGAAGTAACGAAAGCAGAGAATCATTAGACGTGTTTCAGGCTTGTTTCAGGCGTGCGTGTTTCAGGCTTGTTTCAGGCGTGGTTGCTTCAGGTGTGGGTGCTTCAGGCGTGGGTGCTTCAGGCATGAGTGCTTCAAGCGCGGATGCTTTAGACTAGGGTACTTCAGGTGTGGGTGCTTCAGGTGTGGGTGCTTCAGGTGTGGGTGCTTCAAGCGTGGATGTTTCAGATTAGGGTACTTCAGGTGTGGGTGCTTCAAGTGTGGATGTTTCAGAATAGGGTGCTTCAGAATAGGGTGCTTCAGGTGTGGGTGCTTCAGGTGTGGGTGCTTCAAGAGTGGATGTTTCAGATTAGGGTGCTTCAGGTGTGAGTGCTACAGGCGTGAATGTTTCAGACTAGGGTGCTTCAGGTGTAGATGCTTCACGTGTGGATGTTTCAGGCTAGGGTGCTTCAGCTGTGGGTGCTTCATGCATGGGTCTTTTATGCATGAATGCTTGATGCATGAGTGCTTGGGTGGTCCAGGCGCGTGCTGCAGGTGTGTCGTGAGAGGAAGCATGCAGAGAGCGTCTCAGCGCCACGTGAGGCAGCAACACGACACCTCCACAAGGCGCGTGCGGAATGTTCTTATTATTGAGGCAGCAGCTGCTCTGCCAAGCGCTAGATAATTTTGAAGCCACCCCCATCACAGACTTTTGATAGTTGATGTGAAGATGCAAACCTGTTTTTGATATCTTTCGCTGGATCACATTACAGCTACTTTCATTGATATACTCAGTTTACCATATACCTGTCAAATAATTGATGCTCAGCAATACATTAAATTACTATGATGTTCTTGATTGGCTCTGTTGGGTCATAGTTCAGTTAATCAGTGATATCTTCTGCGGGACCTTATCGATGTACCTTATCGATGCACCCTGCTGGACAACATGAAAACAATTAATTGATCTATTTATGTAAATCTTATAACATTCATATTATTGATGTACTGTGCTGGGCAACATGAAAACAAAATTATTGATCTATTTCTGTCAACTTCATCACACGATATCATAGTCGTCAATGAAACGCGGTTCGATCTAATCGGACGACATCTTTTAGCGAAAGTCTCATTAATAAGATACGTCTACCACAATGTCGACAACCCCTCTCTCAGTAAAAGAGGTGATGGCACTATTATCTACATAAAAGAAAAACTGCAACCACAATTTAAAACCAAACGAGTTACACAAAAAATATGTAGAAGTACTACATCTCACCATCCTCCCGCAGCAAAGAAATGCCATCAAAATTGTACTCGTATATAGAAACCCAACCTGTACAGCAACCGATGATGATAAACTCTATGGTTTTCTTGAAATTAGTCTCAGTACTCTTTATGAAGCACTAATCATGGGATACTTAAATTTGCCGTACATAAACTGGACTACTCGTCAAAATCGAGCACCTGGTTATAAGCTTATCGATCTGATAAATACAAATTCCCTACAGCAGCATGTCAACGAACTGACAAGACAAAACAATATCCTAGACCTCATTATGACGACTTCTGACCTTAAAATAATTCGATTAAAAGTTACGGACAAGATCGGTGATCATCATATGATAGACTTTGCAATCCAAGTTCACGACCCTAACGATTGGACTCAACTCAAAACCTCCCTAAACTACAAACGGGCAAACTTCGAACTAATGAACCAGTAGCTCAGCAGTTTTGATTACGAAGTACTATTGTAGAACAAAAAACTGAGGAATGCTTCATGATACTTAAAGAAAAAATCGCAACCGCTGCAGAACAATGTATCCCAACAAAACGAATAAGACCAACCAATAACCCTCCTTGGTTTTAACAAGAAATTAAGCGCCTTATAAATGTCAGACAACAGTCATACAGAAGACTTAAAATATACCAAACAGAATCCTATCGTCAAGAACATATCCGCACTTGTAAAGTCGTTAAACGAACGATAAGATGTACAAAGCGAAATAAAGAAATTGCAGTGGCAACACAAGCCAAACCGAAGAGCTTCTACAAGTACGTAAATGACAGATGACTCAAAAGAAATACTATTGGACCACTAGTTCACCTTGATGGCTCAACGAAGACAGACAACAAAAGCATAGCAAAAATTCCAAATGCATACTTTAATTCCGTATTCACTCGTGAAGACTTAACTGAAATCCTGAAACCTCATTCCTTAAACCCGAAAGAAATCTTGACGAACGGTATATTCATAAAAGAAAAAGTAGAAAACAACACAGCCTCCTGAACCAATATAAATCAACCGGATCAGACTGCCTTGCTCCCCGAATACTCAAACAAAGAGCGAAAGTAATTAGCAAACCCTTAGCGAACATCTTCAATCGATCACTCGAAACAGATCGTCGGCCGATTGGAAGCTGACAAATGTCATTCCTATTTTAAAGAAGGGGAACAAACAAGCACTTAGTAACTATCGCCGAATCAGTCGTACATCTATCATTAGTAAAATAATAGAAAAATTATTCAAAGTCCGTATAACAAAACAACTCCTAGCCCAAAACCAGATTACTGACACCAAACATGAATTCAAGAAAACACTGTCGCCTAACAAACCTCCTCGACTTTTTTGGCGAAGTCAATACCATATACAACTGTTCAAAAGCGGTAGGCCTTTTGATCTTGACTGTCAGAAAGCCTTCGATAAAGTTCCCCATGAAAGACTAATGGCCAAAGTGGAGGCATATGGAATACGAGGCCAGTACTATCGATGGATACGAAACTGGCTCACTGGTCACACTGAACAAGTGATGCTTCAAGATCAAGTCAGTGATCTGACGCACGTAACATCAAGAGTCTCCAAGGGAGTGTTTTAGGCCCACTTCTCTTTATCATCTACATCAATGGTCTTGACGTTGTGAACATCAGTAAAATCAACAAATTCGCGGACGACACAAAACTTTGTCACCGAGCGTTCGCCGGAAAAGACAGAATGACTATTCTATCACACCTTAATCGTCTACATGAATGGACTGAAACCTGGCGAATGAGCTTTAATACTCACAAATGTTCCGTCACGCAAATTGGTGCTAATATTCCGTATTTCCAACATACGATGAACGACACACCTATTGAAGCAGTTCAACAACAAAGATATCTTGGGATCATTATCACTGAAAATCTCAAGCATGACAAGTGGAAAAAAGCGTTAGAAATGCGGGTAGGATCCTTGGTTTCATTGCAAGAAACTTTGAATACAAGTCAAAAAACATTTTACCGCTTTATAGAGCGTTTGTGCGACCACATCTAGAATATGCAGTGCAACTGTGGTCTCCTACCCTACGAAGAGACATCAGAAAAAGGAAAAAATCGAGCGAAAAATAACGAAGGTGATTCCTGTACTCCGTAATCTCAGCTACGAAATGCGTCTATAGCAGCTTGAATTTATCTACTTAGAACAGAGGAGACTGCGAGGACAAATCATCGAGAGCTATTAATATCTTAATGCTTTCACCGATGTTACCATAGAAGGGTTTTTTGACACAGGCGATAACGTGCGAACCAGAATTAACAGCCACAAACTAATAAGAACCTACACGACTTCCCAGGCTCTAAACTCCATTCCAGTTAAAATCACCAGAACCTGGAATCAGCTACCCAAAAATATCGTCTCTGCTGGCACTGTGAACACGTTCAAGAATCGTCTCGATAAATTTTGGGACACCAACTGTCCAATTCTGCAAAGTACTAATTTCATATCATTCTTAACTCTGGGTCTGAGTATGTATGTTTACAGTATGTTTGCGTGAGGGAAGTGCTTGTATTTGATTACAGTGGAAGCACGTGATTGAAATAATAATGTATATTGAGGTGCATGTGTGTGATTGATGCCTTTATGGTAGACGACGTGAGACTTGGGTAGCAGCCCAAGAATGGACAAAACGACTCGTTCCTGTAGCCATATTTTATCCTATTCTGTAAATCTCATGAAATTTATTTTATTGATGTACTCTGTTGGACAGCGTTACAATTCTATAACGGATGAACCCCCTGAAAAATGATGTAACCAGCCGGACCAAATTAAAATCATATCATAGATATACTCTTGTGAGTTATGTTGCAATTATCATATTGCTGACGTACCTAGCTGTGCCGTATACACTTCTAATCTACATCACCATTACATCATTGATGTTCCTTCGAAACTCGAAATAATTAATCAACGGGTTCAGGCATGGTGACAATGTTCTGTTGCCGTTTTAGAGTTTAATTGAGGGTGTGTATTATTCTCACTAGAAATCTGAATTTCAAACTGATTAACTTCATCTTAAACTACTGTAGTTAAATTTACATTCGTTACTCTGTTTCTGAAAACAATTTTAATACACTGCAAGTTCAGTTTAGATTTTAATTCACTTGCAATTTATTCGTAGTCCGTCAATCAGTAGTAAAAGGTTTTACTCTTGTTTCATTGATCCCAGGGTATCAAGTGTGTATTTGTTGCTGTATAGGTAAAGTATCAAGTTATAATATAACATTAATATCTTTTGATTTTATATTAAGGTCAATTGAAATATATCCATCTACTCACTACTTTTCTTATCTCTCATCTATAAAATTGCTTTTTAAGTGAGAAAAATTTTAAGTGCATGTTCGATTTAGTTTCTAAAATACAGAGTTTTTCTTCCGAGATAATTATCTGGACATCGACGTGTATGAAAATTAGATAAATGAACATCCGGTGATTAGACAGTATTTCTCAGCCAAAAGTTTGGTGTTCAGGGGCTAGTGATGTGTGTATGTGTACTGTCATGATGAAGGATAGCTCGTCTTCGATTTGATAAAATTGGATGCTTCATTGCTCTCACTTTGTGAAGCCTCTGCAGTTGATGACATTTTAATTCAGTTTTAATCATCTAGTTATTTCTTAGAAATTCGTATCTATATCCACCTTGTTCCAGCGGAGACGATCACTGTAGACGAGCGAAGTGTCAAAAACATACTGAAATGTTAACATTCGTGAAAATGGATGTACTACAAAAATGGTAGTTTTTATATCAAAACGATGCAGGTACTTACTTGAAAACACACCTCGTCAATGAAACTCTTCATCGACGTAACGACTTTTAGAAGGAGGTGGAAATGAAGTGTTGTATTTGGTTTCAACAAGGCTCATGTTGTGCTTATAATGACTTCATGGATAAACCATCTAGTTGCTTACATAGTTTACTAGCCAGTACAAAGAAAAATTGGTTACCAATAGTTGAGCCAATATTTGGAACACTTTATAATTGAAACCAACAATTCCATCGTCAACTCTAGCGATCGAAAAGCTGCAGCAATTTTAAAACTTTCGACCAAATGATTATAATTATCGAAAAAAAAGACTCTTAATCGAATAATGAGATTCTTTGAAACTGAAATTCAATTCTAAACATAATGAAAAAACTGAGTTGTCGAATAGATTAATGGTTGAGTATCAATAGTAGAGCTTCATTTAACTTGGAGCTACCTACATTTAAGTGCCATGGAATAGAAGAAGTGGACTTCGTGGGCAATTTCTTACTAGTCTTCATAAACCTCACGATAGCGATGGTGAACGTGCTAGACATAATGTTAAACATTCATTTATGGTCGACCTACACAGTTGTCAGATTTATGTAATATATTCTTTACATTGTTTACAATTTAGAAATAGTCCCACAGTTTAAGGACGACGCTTGTAGAATTGATGGTATTCGAAATTTGACTAAGCTTTCGAGGTTTATGTGATAGCTTACATAAACTCCTTTTTTTTAGAAAACTAATTCCTTCATAATGTAACAATATAAATGATTAGGTCATCATTTCCTTTGTTTAAAATTATTCAACACGTTTCCTGCGATTGCTTTGCCGGTGCAAATCTTTACTTTGTACACATAGTCCCTAGAAAGCTTTGAAAAATTACACAATTAACCTGAGTGACCTCCCGGTGGGTCACTTCGCAGGAAATGTGTTAAATAAAATGTAAGTCACAAACTTTTTCTTCTGTCGCTTGGTGTGTCATAGCAATCCCCTTTTGAAGTGGTGGTTTTCATAAATATGTCTTTTCAATTTCTAGTGTCGTATTTTCTGTAATTTTGTGCACATACTTCATTGACATACAGCACAGAAAACGGAAGTTATTTCTTGCACTCGTCTGAAACTTTCAATTGAAGATTACTTATTCAATTTAAAAGAGAAAGGTAAAATAATTTGTCGTTTCAAATTAGCATATTTATCCTCATACCTATTTTATTGAATGAAGGTTAACTTTTACTGAATGTCTCCCAACGTTCTTGGACGGGAAAATTTACAACTTCTGTATGAAAGATTGAAGCGTGATTTGTTGGTGGCATCCTCCTCTGAACTACCCTCAGAGTGACCAATCACGTGGGGCATTAAAATATTTGGGAGTAAGTCTCGCTGACGGGGCAATAAATGATCGTCTTAAAAGACAAACACAGAATTAATGTACATATTGTTATACACACATATATCGATATGTATCATTCATTCATGTTTTCTTCAAGTAACTCCAATCGACTTTAAATATTTCGGTTGAAGCTAAATTTTACATAAACAATGAAAATTCATTGCTTTTCATTCATTGCTCTGGTGAATTTATTATCTTGTCAATTGAGTGGATTGAATTAGATTGACTAAATGTTTGTCTCAATACTTGCATGATATAATGTTGCTCACCTTATTTTTGTTACTATGATACTAAACATAGACTAGCCTATCAGAACACAAATAAAACGTGAACCTCTCTTGGGCTACTGAACAGAGCTCTGTAACGCACCAGAGCAGCAGGTCTGTTTGTGGAATTCATCGAAAGCGCGCAAATATTTAGACGACCGTCTGTACTAGAGTAACGTAAGAGCCGCGCTCGTTCATATCGGTTTAGTATTGTACGGGATGATCTGCAATTTCATCGCTTTATTTTTAAGTATTTGAACAAAATCTATTGACAATTCAGATTTAGAAGTTATAAAACCATTATATTTGGCTCAAATAAGAAGGTATTAAGCCTAGGCTGAGTCTCTTAGTGAAATTGGAGAGTAATGTAAATGAGCAGGCGTGGATTTAAAGATTTATGGGAGCATATTTAGTTTAGAGGACTGTTTATGAAGGAACGAGCTTCATTAGTTGATTTAGATAAGATTTTGGGTAACTGAAAAAGGGTTTACAGCACCAGGTATGAACATCATTTCAATACAAAATTATTTTAGATTATGTAAAATACAATCGTTTGAACTTGAGTATGGACTTGCAAGTAGATATCTATGATATGATAGAGAGTTTATTGCATTATATCTGTGAAAGAAACAACTTTAGATTTGTTCGCCAGTATGAGGCGCTCAACGGAACAGAAGTAAATGTGAATAATTATAGTGTCTTCTATGGTCAGTGCAACTCTGTGATAGAATCCACTGCACCAGATGAGCAGCACTGAGCCTCAGTGTTGATTTTACTTCATTTCCTAGGGTATGAGAAACGAAACAGCACTTTATGAACTGAGGAATTACCTTAGAAATCTTCATAAGAATATGAGGAGTTCTGCTAATGAGTAGGAAAAGGTTGTTGCTTGACTCCGGTGTATATGCTCGTGCTGACGTATACTTTACGTCTCCAATTTTACTGCGGAGAAGTCTTCTCTGGTTTAAATCTGACAAGGTGATGACGGAAGAACAGAAGATATTTATTTTTATGACAATTAATTACTCCATGCTCACAAATGG
Organism: Trinorchestia longiramus; assembly: GCA_006783055.1. NCBI lineage: Eukaryota > Metazoa > Arthropoda > Malacostraca > Amphipoda > Talitridae > Trinorchestia > Trinorchestia longiramus. Next base: position 59,079 of record VCRD01001262.1, read on the forward strand.
ATACAATTAAATTCTCTTGTTGTTTAGTGATGTGCATGTCTTTCTGCTGATACAACTTAATTTGTGGTTCAAAACCGTTGGAAAAATTGGATATATTTTTCTTAGTCACGTAGCCCAAATATAAACATGATTTTCAACATATTAAGCGTTTTACTTCAACTAAAATTGGAAACCAGTGAGCATTTTGGCAATGATTGGTAATGACTCGTCAATAATTTCTAGGTCCTATTCATAGTCAGGGTCACCGGTAATTAGTAGAATCTACCAAGTATGAAAAACGTTTTTCGAGCTTGCAACCACACTAATATGCCCTGTACACGGGGCTGAGAACAACATCACAAAAACTGTATGCCAGAAAACTGTAAGTTTTCTAGCAGGTTATCGGTTAACTCATCATTATCATTATCATTCCGCTATTCACTTTCAGGATGATAGACGTCCTCTGTTCGTGGCTATGAATGATCAAGTGATTTTACGTGATACGAGTATTTTTATTGCTAGTAACATAAACACTTTAAGGTTAGTGTGACTTGAAAAAAAATGATAACAATTTTGATAATTCATTTATTTAAAAATACAAAATCTATATCAGTTACATAAGAATCTGTCCTCTATCGAGATTCTCAGCACGGTAAAATCTACTCTATTATGTTTCTTAATCTTTTCACTAACATTTTAGTGTACTAACTAGATCTAGTTAGTTCTTTAGAGCTATCGCTTTAATTTTGAATATAGCAAACCGACCTGATGATCGAGTTGCATGGTTATGGGAAACTCATTCTGAAATAGGATAAATTTCATTAGGATTTTTTTCATTGTAAGTTTTTAGCTGCAAATATCATTGATCAGAAAAAAGAATCAGTCATAGAAAATAATCTTTTCGTAACAGCTCTGTAGATAGGCTTCGTTGTTCAATGAAGTTAAGTGAAAAGTTAAGGCTTTTGTTTGGAAAATTGCGAAAGAACAAAATTTACCTCTATATTTTCTCTTCATAGTAGGAAAATACTAGTTGAATGATAAAAGTATAATATTGACAGACGAAATAACTTCTTGTTTCTCTCGCTTCTGAAGTTCTGCTGCTATAACAGAGCTTTTAACACTAGCGTGTCCCAAAGATTTAGTATCATATTAGTGAACCTGTGAATCGTTTTTTGCTCCTATGCAGATGTCACAGTCAGCACACGAGTACATTACTCCTATGCAGGCGTCCTCTCGGTCAGTACACGAGTACATTACTCCTATGCAGGCGTCGTCTCTGTCAGCACACGAGGACATTACTTCTATGTTGGTGTCGTCACAGTCAGCACACGAGGACATATGTACATTCGAAATAGTCAAATAAATAAATGGTCCCATCAAAATTATTAATAATATCATGCATGAGATGGAAACAGTGTCCGTCCTGCTCCGGGTGCATGTAACATATTCAGTCTCCTCCAATTGTTCTTAGAGTTTCTGAATGAAAATTGAGTTGCAATGAATGATTTGTATCTTACATTCTCTAATTACTATTCGCTTGTTTTGCTCTGCAGTTTCGTAGCATAATGTTTCAATTTTTTTTTCAAAACATATTTTCACTACAGTTCTATAAGAAATTTTCATGCATCGTAAGTTTCAGTTAATATTTATTGATTAAAGGTTTGATCAATAATGTATTGTGTCAGCATGTTAAAACTCTGCAGAAATACGTTCAGGTGAAAAGACTAGTTTATGACATTTTAGTCAAACGTGAACAAAACCAGTTTCAATGGTATTAACTGATATTGTTGAGCTGTTGTGAGAACAAAGTGGTTATTGCTAACTACACAATCACAGGGTTATTGCTAACGACGCAATAACGAGGCATTGGCAACCACCCAATAACAGGGTCATTACTAACTATACAATAATAGGGTCATTGCCAATTACGTAATAACGTAGTTATTGCCAACTGCGCAATAACGGGGTTATTGCCAACTACGCAATAACGGGGTTATTGCTAACTATGCAATAACGTGGTTATTTCTAACTATGCAATAACGTGGTTATTGCTAACTACGCAATGTTGGGGTTATTGCTAACTACGCAATGATGGGGTTGAAAACCAACACTTTTTCAACTGCCCATGATCCAAAGCACACCGTCCTTTCCGTGAAGCTTGGACAAGGCAGGAATATAATCTGGCGCTGTTTTACAACCCACGGTGTAGGGCGACTTCACATCTTCGATGGGGGATTAGTTCAGCGTGGCTGTCAAAAACTGATAAGGGGCGACAGTTGTGTACATGCAGCGAGGTGAACAGTTCTGGCAGAAATATGATGATGGAATGTTTTAGATTATATGGGGAGCATCTGGCTCAAAGTGCGTTATTCAACACTCCCTCTTGTCAGAAATAATTGTTGTACATTTGGGAAAGCACTCTGCCAATATTATTCCGTAAAATTTTGGAAAAATTAATTCTTAATCGTTATTTCTTGTTTTCTTTCTAAGGTATAATGTAGGTATAATGCTAAGAGTACGAGTTAAATTTTGGACTTGTTTTTGCTCTTCATCAACTGTTTCCAATCAAAGAAAGTACAGTGGTGGCAATAATGATAAGACACTCTACATTTTTGCTTATAACTTTATAAATATTGATTAAAATTCAATAAACTTTTGACCATAGGTAAGGAATAAAACAAAAAGTGTACATTCAAATTTTATACTGCGGTATAGTTTTTGTACAGTTATTACAAAAATACTCTTCAGAGGAACAAAGTTTGATGAAAATAAAGATAAGACACCCTACTCCAAATAACATTTTTACAGAAACCACAATTGTTGCAGACAAAAAATCAAAATGACTAGTATTTGCATTTTCTTTCTCCTGCAAAACATCTTGACACTAATCATTCATTAATTTCACTAAATTCCTATGAATTTACAGGGGAATTTTTCCCCAGCACTCCTGGACAACACGCCAAAGCTCCTGCTTCTTTTCAAATCGTCTGCCATCGGTGTAAACTTGTCTAGCCAGTATACTTCATAGGTTTTCTATAGGATCAAGATCTGGCGACTTGGCTGGCCAACTCAAAGTGCGGATACTGTGACCATTAAGCCACTCTCTTGTGTGTTTGAAGTGTGGATGGCCGCATTGTCTATCTGAAACACGGCAGTATTCTGGTGAAAATTACCTAAAATGGTATAAAACTTTTTTGCAATATTTCAGTGTACTTCACTGAATTTTGTTTTCCCTCCATCTGAACCAGACTTGCCTTACCTTCTGTTGAAAAAGCTCCCCAAATCATCAGTGATCCTCCTCCGAATGGCCTTCTGCTGAAGATCTGCTTATTCTTCCTCAAATGATGCCAATAGCATTAAAGACCGTCAGGCCCGTCTAAATTGAACTTCTTTTCGTCTGAGAAGACAATTTTTGCCCCATTGTCAGCATTCCATTGTACTTTATTCCTCACCCACCGTTCTCGTCGTTTAATGTGTATCTTCAGCTCTGATTTAGTTTTCTTCTTCCTAAATAGAAAATTTCTGTAGTAGTGAGAATCTGCCTAACTCTTCCGGGAATTACATTCAACTTTAGACACGTTTGAAGATTTTTGGAACTCTTTCCTGTAGATGAAGCCTCACGTAGCATTCGGGCTGACTAGCTGGAGTAAGCTTGGGTGGACGTCCAGGGGATTTATCATATTTGATCCGTATGCTTCAGGATTTTGCAAAAAATTCGAATTACTGTTCTTGACCTCTTAATCTGCTTCGAAATTGAATTATAGGAGCATCCTTGACTATTTAGAGCTATTGTTTGACCTTTTTCAAATTCCGAGAGAGAACTTTTTCTGCCCATGCAGTAAAATTTAGATTTTTCACAATTTAAACCTGATTATAAGAAATAACAACGTCTAGTTACAGTCTAGGGGAACACCGGTGTGTTGTTTTGATTCTATTCTCAGCTGTCAGAGGTGAAGTATTTTGAATACAGTGCGTGCCAGAATTATATGTAACTCTATTTTTTGATTCTCACTCCCATAGTTGTTAATAAAAATTAACGACACTTGGTACACTATATGGCAATACTAACACATGCTCAGATCTAAAATTGTAAGATGATCTGCGCAATAGTAAACAAACGGCAGCTATTGACTTGAATTTTTGCAAGTTTCAGAGTGCTAACTTTATATGCAAATCATCCATACAGTGTCAAATATGGTCAACTGGTAACGGAAATTGATAAAATAGATTTTTTTAGGAATATTTAATGTGAAAATAACGACATTACAAAACAAAAAGCTTCAATGTGATTGAATAGTGCAATTAATATCGTACATAAATATTATGTTCTTTAACAGCAGAAAACAGCCTTTCATTCATTGAAGAGGTAAAATGTTTTATTTCATCTGATGAAGTTTCTTTGGCAGGAGTTAGAACGGCATTCCAGAGGTCATCTTGGAGGTGTACTGTCTTCCACCGGAGTAAATATTCCTTTTCAGGATGCTCCACAGACTCTCGATACGGTTTATATCCGGAGAACAAGCTGGCCATTGCATGATTTTCTCGTGCCTTACAAAAACACTGTCTAAATATTCTGTGGTCATTCTTGCAGCATGAGACGAGGCATTATCCTGCGTAAATACCATCTCTTTCCGGAATGCCAAATTCTTCATCTTGTACTAGGGTAAAAGGTGTTCCCTAATGAAGTCAATGTAGAGTTTGAATGGTCCTACCAGTTCATTACCAATGATTGCAGCCCAAAACATGACACCCCCACCTTCTTGCTGACGCCTGATCCGGTAGCGACGTCAACCATCCTTGCAGTACCATCCTTTCCTCCACCCATCTGGTCCATCAAGAGTCGCTCGACACTCATCGGTGAACAGAACAGTTTGAAAATTTATCTTCATGTGCTTTTTGGCCCAATCCATCCTCTTTTTCTTGTGGATATTCTTTAATGGAGGGCGAACCTCTGGCTTTCCACATTTTCCAACCTCCCTCGGAATACGGCATCTAGTGGATTTGGGCACATTAGAAACGCCAGTATTTTCAAACGCTTCTTTACTAGTTTTAAGTGGGTTACGGCGGCATTCTCTCGTGATCCTACTCATGGTTCGATGCGATGTAGGTGCTTTCTTACGACGTTTCCCTTGGTCAGAACGACCGTTGCTACGATCAGGGTTGGTCACGAATTTTTTAATGGTACGATGGTCACGGCCAATTCTTTTACTATTTCTAATATAGATATGTTATTACTCGTCTTTTGAACAATTTTAGACTTCTCACCATGACTCAAAGCACCTTTACGTTCCATCTTGCGTATAAAGTTGGCACGCTAAAACTTGCAAGAATTCAAGTTAATGGCTGCCGTTTGTTGACTATTGCGCAGATCATCTTACAATTTTAGATCTAAGAATGTTAGTATTGCCATATAATGTACCAAGTGCTGCTAATTTTTGTTAACAACTATGGGAGTGAGGATCAAAAAATAGAGTTGAATATAATTCTGGCACTCACTGTAGACGTAATTTTTTACAAGGTGTCTTATCTGTATTTTCATTAAATTTTGATCCTCTAAAGAGTATTTTTTGTAATAACTGTACAAAAACTATACGTACCGTAATATAAAATTTGAATGTAAGCTTACTTCTTGTTTTATTCCTTATCTATGGTCAAAAGTTTATTGTATTTCAATTAATATTTATAAAGATCTAAGCAAAAATGTAGAGTGTCTTATTATTTCCACCACTGTATGTACAAAAGGTATTGAATCATGCTATGTGGAAGATGTTTGATGAGGAACAGGGAGGGAGAAGGGGGTGGTTGCAGTGGTTAAACTAGGAATAAAATAATAATGTGGTAGGGGGCAGGATTTGTTTGAGTTTATTGATTGGGAGAGGGGAAAAGTAGGAAGTGTTGACGCAGGTGTTGTTGCCTCTGCCATGTGGGGTGTTGTGCTACGCAATGTTTATCTGTGTCTCTATGTTGTGTACAGTATGATACATTGAATTTTCAATTCTTAGTCCCAACATCTTGAGATTAGTGATGATGTTCCCAGCCACTGTTCCCGTACTTTAGAATTGAGTAGAAAAGGATAACAGGAACGAGCCTTTTAGTTCATTCTTCGGCTGCTACCCTAGTCCCATACTGTCTAAAGTAAAACCATCAGCCACACTCATGCACCTCAATCACGCACAGACATTTCAGTCATGTGCATGCCTCTTAATTCCGCAGAGGCCTTTCAGTCACGCACACGTACCGCTATCTTACATGGACCCCAGGAATTAAGAAGGATATGGAATCAGTACGTTATCGAACTGGAGGTTCCTTATCCCGTATCTGTGCTCCAACTTGCAGTAGAGGCTAGTAGGAGCGCTTCAATAAGCTTGATAAGTGTTTAATTCGCTGCATACGAGTACATTACAGGCAAGACATGCATCTCGTCAACCGATGATCTGGCAAAAACTGGCCAAGGCGGCTACCGAAATTGAATCCAGGTCTTCCCGCATTGCAAGCGAGGATGTTCACCACTTGATCACTGTGGTAGGGGTTAAATTTAACACAGGTTGTACCAAAAGAGAAGAGATAAAACGGAAAGGGATAGCAGAGAGGAATAGAAAGTGGTGCATAGTGTATATAGTACATAATTTTGGTAGATGGGGTTATTCTTGAGATCAATATGAAAGTGATATTTTAAGGGCGCGTTAGAGCATTGGATAAGTCCATTTAGAATAGGTGCTCATCGTTGACTTTGCCATACGTCTAGAGTTAGTTAAAATGTAGGAAGGAAACATCTATACTACAAATTTTAGACATATAGATTGGGGCTTAGTGCGTGCGCACAAATAGTTGGTGGTACATTAGAGGGGTGTCTGGTGAGTGTTAGTTGGGCGTTGAGTCGGTGGGCGAGTGTTTAGTGTATTTCTGAGTTGGCGGGAAACCGTACACTTTTGTTTTTGAGCTTTGTGAGGCTCTATGTGGTATTTGTTGTCTCTAGTTGGAATGTGAAGTACAAGTAGAGTTCTGGGTACATTGTTTCTATGTTGTTCCACATTCTTTTTGCGTGTTCATGTAAAAAGGTGTTGATGGGAGGTAGCTTTGTAGTGCGGTGCCATTGAGCTGACGTGTTGAAGTCGTGCCAGTCAGAGTTGGTGATGTGTTTTGTGGCGATGTTTTGTACTCGTTGTCGTAGTGATATGCAAGTTGGTGGTAGTGTGTGAAGTATGTAGGATTCCTAGGTAGATAAATGCTGAGCGTACGAAAACTACGTATAGTTTGATTTTAATGTCAGAATGCATGTGTTTTAAACAGTATAAATGGGACAGATTGTGTTGTGCTTTAGTTCTTAGGTGTTTGATGTGTATTCAAAACAGTTCATCTAAAGGCCTAGGATCTTGCCTGAATTTTTGCATGGGATGAGTGTGTCGTCTACGCACACTTTCTGTGTCTTGCAACAGCTAATGTCTTTGAGTTTAAGTTTATGTGGGTTTGTTTGTATTTTTCATTTCCTATCGTAGGCGTTGGTTTGTGCTACGGCTCTTGTCGTTAGGTTTGCTACTATGATGAGAGAGTGATGGCCGAATGTAATTTGTGTGATGACGCCTGCAAAGACGATGCAGTCGATAATGGGATGAGTGATGAGAGGTCGTGAGTGAAGTTGTTGAGTGTAAGCGAGAAAGCGCTCCTTGTTGCACTCCCGATGTTGTATGGAAGGTGGCCTTGTGTAGTCAGCATTCGGATTAGCGAGGAGAGAGATGTGAGGAAGTCTGTTAATATTTTGGTGAACACTGGATGTATGTCTAATTATGAAAGTTTGAACTTTAAGTCTGATGAATGATATCGGTAGTTTTCGGCAGGGTTTGGTGGATGTGCAGTGTGTTGTGTAATGTTGCGAGGGCTGTGTGTGTTCCTTGTCGCGACAGAAGCCGTGTTGTCTACTGTTGTATATGTTGTGTATAGTAAGGTGATCTGTCAGTCTGTAGGTGAGGATTTTGTTTAGGAGTTCGACATGGGTGTCAAGAAGTGATGTGGAAAGTAGTTTTGCCCCTTTTGTCTCGAGGTCGATGGTAAGGGTATAAAGATCATGATAGCGCTTTTGAATTTGTTTGAGAAATATCCAGTGAACAGTGCTTTATTAAATATGTATAGTAGCTATTGGAGAATATTGCATGAGAAATATACGAGGTGATACTTGGTGATTTTCGTAGTCCTGGCACCTTTTTCCAAGATGTTCTTAGTGTTTGTTTGAGTGTGACTATTGTGATGACAGGAAAGTGGAGGGTATAGTCATAGGTGATGTCCCCTGGTTGATGTGGAGTAGTGTGATGTGCACTGTTGTTCATTTGTGTTTCTATGCATATTACGTATGGGTTTTTCGTCAAAGCGATTATCAGAATTGTTTCATTTCACTATAGTAGATGTTGAACTGGTGTTGTCGAAATAGAAGTTCCGTGGCTTGTGGGGAGTGGTAGTAAGTAACGTTGTGTTTGATGTTGAGCGTGCTTTGTTTTGTTGTTACGATACAACCGTACAATAGAAGATCAAATAGTTTAGGATTTTTATTCTTTTTCCCGTTCGCTATTGTACCGTTCTATGTTGTATTGTAAATACGCTTGTATATGTATTTAATTTACAATCTAAAACTGAGAAGTTCACTAGGTAGGTGTGATGAATATCTATATCTTTGTAGGTGGTATTAGTTGTGTTATTATTTTATCTGGAGCATGAGTGTTTCATGTGTGGGCTAGATACCTGAAAAAATTTCAAGTTTGATGGTTGGGATTTCTTGGGTGGAAGATTCAGTAATGTAACGTTCCCAGATGGACAGGTAATTGTCGATATCTACTAAGGTTGGGTTCGAAGAGGTTTCATAGCACTATGTAAACGGCGAGGAGTTTTCTTTAGTGTTTCCAGTTCGCTTTGTGGAAAGATGTACGGAGGTAAATAGGGGTTTGTGTTGGATTTGCTGCGATGGTTACGATGATGGGGATGTGGTCTGAGGGAGTGAATGGGGCTGGTTGTAGTAGTATATTGTGGTATCTCTGACTGGTTTTTAAAACTATGTCAGACTAGGGGAAAAACTATGAATTGATTAGGGGGAAACTTTAGGCCGATGTGGATACATTAACGTTTGTTTATTACTGTGTCTATTTGTTTTCCTTTCGCGTTAGTGAGGTTGTATCACAGAGTCGGATGGTGGATGGTCATGTCTGCTAGAAGACAGGTGGGTTTCTCGCTCTGAATAGTGTGTACATGTTGATACAACTAGCAAAGTTAGGATGTGATTGTGTGTAGATTGTGGCAATTGTGATGAGGCCACACGGTGTGTCGACTGTGGCGGCTAACCTGGTTTGAAAGTTGTCATGTAGTTGAAATGGGATTTTTTTTCGAAGTGCTATGCATACTTTTGATTCACTAAAGTTGTTTATGGTGTATGTGTTGTAAATCCAGAATTTTAGAGGGAGTGTTGTCTTGAAGGTAGCATGAGTCGAGTAAATGATATGTGACTTGTGTTGGTGGATATGGGGTTTTGTTAGCAGAATATGTAGCACAATGCTATTTTATTGTCTTGCCAGTGTTGCACGTCGTTTTGGAGAATGATGACTGATCTCTGACTAGTATGATGTCATATTATGGAGTTGTTTGTGTCGGTTTTTGTAGGTGGAGTGCATAGGTTAGCGTTGATGGATTGAGTCATACTGCTTCTCTCCGCTTCCCTACTTACTTTAATGCATTGGTTCCCAACCTGGGGGTAAATTACCCCCTGGGGGTAATTTAGCAATTTTTCGGGGGTAATGGAGGGGTGACAGAAAATTGTTAAGAATTCTGAAAATCAAGAAAGCATTGCGGTACCTTGTATTAGGTTTAATGTTAACCTAGTCTTAGTATTTTAAGTTGTAAATTAAACCTACTATAAGTAACAAAGCTAAACCAAATAACAATAAATATAAAAAACTAATATATATATATACATATATATACAGTATCAGAAAAGAAGAAATATATAGCTGTGTAGTAACCGAAAAGTATTTTCACAAGTATGCTTCAGGACACGTCACTCAGTAACCCCGATGACTCATCGACAAGTCCAGTACGCGTCACTCACTGTCCGAGTCTGCCTATATTTCACACTGCCAGTTTCTCTGTGAGCATCAGCCGAGGTAGACATAAGCTGTTATGTATGTGTACTGCCCTGTGCAGTATATACTTAGTATTACCCACTGTTACTGTGAGTTTGTGTTATTAATTTTGTATATAATGTATGCGTGGTTCTTATGTTTTCAATCGTTTTGCTAGCATTAGCGGAGTATGCGAGGCTGCGTACGTTCACTGTAGTCTCGCGCTACAAGATGCTCTTGTGCTGACAAGCATGATACATGCAGCCTGGCGAATGTATGCGTGTGTGCTTGAATCAGTGAACTTGTGTTAGCTGCCATGCGAGAAATTATGTACCTCGCGTTTTGCAGTGTATTCACGGATATTGTGTTGAATAAGTGTTGCGTTGAGTTTTTCAGTAGTGGTGTACTGAGGTTTTGGTGTTGCGGATTTGGCTTGTGATATTCGAGTTGTGTATTGAAGTGTAATTTAGTGTTTTAGTGTAACTGTGTATTCGAGTGTGTGAGTGCAGAATTTTTTATTTTTATTTTTAACACAGTTACATCATTCCTATGCTGAATAAGCTCTTCTAATGTTATCTAGAATTCCATAGAAAACTAAATAATAAGTTCTCAGTGTTCACACTTTTTATGCATTTTTTTCTTTTTCCGAAGATTGAACAATAAAATGTCCAAAAAGCGGACCTACTCTGATGCCTTTCTTCACTATGGCTTTGTGAATTTACCATCCGGTGGAGAGGATCGGCCACAATGTGTGATATGTCACAAAGTGTTGACAAATGAAAGCCTGAAGCCATCAAAACTCTCAACTCACCTCCAGAAGTGCCTTCAAAATAAGGATCAGGCTTATTTTCAGCGCCAGGCTGTAGCACTGAAGAATATCCAGTTCGGTTCATCTGGAATTCAAGCCCAAAAGCTTCAAGCTGCGATGGAAGCATCCTACTTTGTCGCATATAAAGTTACCGAACAACAGAAATGCCACACCATTGCAGAGAATCTGATCATGCCGTGTGCATACGAGATGGTAAGCAAGGTATGTGGGGAGGATCAAGCGAAGAAACTGAGTGTCATATCTCTATCAAACAACACCATCCACAGACGAATCGATGACATGGCATCAGATATCTTGTCCCAAGTTATAACAGAGATCAAAGAAAGCTCATATAGCAAATTCTCCTTGCAATTTGATGAATCGTGTGACGTAGCCAGTTGTGCTGTTCTCCTTGGGTTCGTCCGTTACATCCACCAGGACAGGATTAAAGAAGAGTTCCTATTTTGCGAGAATCTGCTGACAACCACGAAGGGAGAAGATGTCTTCAATATCATCAACAGTTTCTTTACCAAGAATGGATTGGATTGGAACAGCGTTCAACAGGTAGGGAGCGATGTTTATATAAAGTCTAAATTAGCATAAATACAATGAATTACATGGCATATAGTCATATACAGTTTTATTTATTGTATAAGTAACCGTAGTGTAGCTAATATTTTGTGCATGATTAACACAAAAAACATCGTGCGTCGTACTGAAAAACTAAAGTACCAAAATAATTAAATTAATACCATATAATTATAACGCAAAAGATAAGTAACAATGACTAACTGACGCAATCTATATTTTTTTTTCTTTTTAATCCAGGTCTCCGTCGATGGAGCACCAGCGATGATGGGTGGTCATCGTGGATTACGGGGCCTCATACAAGCTGTCAATCCAGAAATTTCTGTAGATCATTGCATCATTCATCGGTACTCTCTTGGATCGAAAAGCCTGCCTGTTAATCTGAAGTTAGTGTTTGAAGATGTGTTGAAAATCGTCAACTTCATCAAGTCCAGGGATGTGAATTCGCGCATATTCAAGGAGCTGTGCAAGGAAATGGGAGAAAAGTATGAAGTTCTGCTCTACCACACCGATGTTCGCTGGTTGTCACGAGGCAAGGTTATATATCGTGTCATTGAGCTCCGGAAGGCTATTCGAGAATTCCTGGAACAAAAAGAATCTCCTTTTGCTACCAAGTTCACTGATAATGAGTGGCTTGCTCGACTTTGTTACTTGGCTGACATATTTGCGGAGCTGAACAGTGGTAATCTGCAACTCCAGGGCCGAAACACGACTGTCATTGATGCCCATCATACTGTGGCTGCATTTCTGGGGAAACTGAGACTCTGGATTCGGCGCTTGGAGAAAGGAGTGATCGCCCAGTTCCCCACCCTAGACCAGTTTATTGAGGAGAATAGTCATGATACTGGATCTCTTCTACAGACCATCAACAAAGAGATGAGCGACAATTTGAAGGGGCTTGAAACAAGCATGGATCACTACTTTCCAGAGAGTGACCAAGAAACAGCCAGTCTTCAGTGGATCATTCATCCCTTCTCTGTACCTGATGAGGCCATTCATGATGATGATTTCCCTGCAAAGGAGGAGTGAATCATAATGCGAGCCAATGAAGCCTTGAAAATCGAATTGCAAAACCAAAATGCAGATTCCTTTTGGATTTCACGACTAGCCGACTTGCCAACTCTGTCCAAGAAAGCCTTGAAGTTGTTGTTATTCTCAACAACGTATCTGTGCGAGAAGGGGTTCTCAACTGTGCTGGGCATGAAAACAAAAAAGAGGACTCGTTTGAATGTTGCAAACGATGCCAGGCTGGCACTTTCAAACACGAAGCCAAGAATTCCTCAACTAGCTTCAAATATGTAACTCCAACCATCTCACTGATGCTCTTGACATCTTTGGTAAGGCATAAGAGATGCAAAATGTACTAATACAATAAATAAAAGAAATTATCTCTAGTGTTTTAGTTTAGCCATATATATCAATGTTGACAAAATTTTGTGAAAGGGGTAACATGCTTAATGTGGCTTGCTAAATTGGGTAACAAGCTGAAAAAGGTTGGGAGCCACTGCTTTAATGGGATTCTCCGAAACGGTCTATGGCCTTTCTGGACACCAGTCTACTTATTCCCGTCAGCCCTCTGAACGCTATCGGAAATAAGTCAGGAAAACAGAGGTGTAAATACAAATAAATTGAAATATAGGCTGAACCACGACTCACTCAACGATGAGCGCAAAGTGGTGGAGAGCGCGTTTGAATGCTGGAGTTAGGTGAAATTTAAGGGTACACTTCAGTCATTAAGACAATGTTAAGAGGAGCTCGTAGCCACATACAGCTCAGTTTTCATGAGCGAATGACTTCTTTGAAGACGCCAGCGAATCCTTATTGCTTTAAACCGTACTCCTTTTATATTATTTCATTCAATTTTGTATAATATAATGAATTTAAAAAAAAGCTGTAGATAGTGTAATTTTATAATAATGTTACTTCGAGCATGAAAAAGCATTTGCAGAAAGGGCGCAAAATCAACTTGAATCTGAGATATTCAATTCAAAGTGAAACAGAATAATAATTTCCTATCTCAGCCGTTTTCACTAACTCACTTGTCTCTTTAATAAAAGGTCAATATCAAATATATTATCTTTAAACACGTTTTCTAACTTAAGTTCAAGAATAAATATATAAATTCTGTTTAATAAAAATTTTTCACAGTACATAATGTGAAATAATTTCAGCGATTGTGGTGAAATAGCGGAGCCCCTCAAACATCATGCTTTAAAAAACACGTTGAGACTGATTTTCCCATGAACTGTTCAGTGAGCAGCTTCGCTACGTACTGAGCTGATACAAAAGGTAATATTCAACGTCAGTTCTAATTAATATCATTTGATTCATGGTGTTACACATGTTCAGATCTAGAACCAGCCAGGATCTTTGGCGTAAATTAATTCGAATGTGTTCGGTGAAAGAAGTTGTTCCAGAACCTTCGTTTTCTCGTGCTGGTGCAATTATATTTGAGAAGTTATTTACAAAGAAATGCATGGCTTTATTTGAATCGGTTTAGATATAGACGAGATAATTATTAAAATTTTCAAATTCGTTTACTGTGTCGATTAAACACACAATATACAAAAATGTACGATTGGTAACTGCTGACTTGATAGATTTAAATTGTATTACCGTGTTCATCCATGTTACATTTACATAGCTCCTATATTGTTTTCATTTCTCATACACTTTAACTACCAGCGCACATTTTTAATTGGTTTCATAGCAATACAGTACCTAGCAGTAGAATATTCTTTTATTTTACCGAGTGATCTCACATAGAAGATTCTTAAATAAATGATTTTTTGTACATGACGTAGATTATGTAACTAGATTGTTGTATGTGCATTATTACACTTGAATATTTCAGTCAAAGGATTAAAATTTCTAGAAGTATTTCTTGTTTGACATAAATAGACTTAAATCCTGTACAATTCGACAAAGTCCTTGAACACGTATCTTAGAATTTATAATTTATCGCTTTGCGATTTGAAATCATAGTCACGATCTTACATGATATCGATTCATCAATTTTAGTCAGCACCGAACACGAAAAGCACCAAGTAAGGTAAAATAAATAGTAGCATAAACGCTTTGTATATGATTTTGGTAGTAGGGCTGTCACAACTGGCGTACCTACAATATAAGAACGATAAACTGTATCAAGGAGATACAAATGCACATCCAAACACGTATATCATTCAGGAACTAGCATTTTAAATATTTTAGGATCAACACAATAGGCTTGACAAATAGCGGTCACAGCACAAACTGCAGCAGTGCAAGCAAAAGCGGTGATGTATCAGGAATAGCAGCAGAAGCAATAGCAGCGAGAGGCAGCGGATTCCACAGTAAAGTAAACATAGTACGGGCATGCCCAAAATATGAAGATAGGGACGTCATAAAATGATGTGACGTCACAGTGACGTAGCACACAAGTCAACCAATCATAGCACTCAAGCGACTTTCATGCGTCATGATATCGCGAGAAAGATAATTTGTGTGCACTGTTTATTATTTGATGGTAGTTCCTGTTAAACTTTCTAAAAAATATTCTTATTAAAATGTTTAAATAATGTCAAACACGACTTTGAGCTTTGGTATTCTATTTTCCCGTAAAATTAATTTCAGAATGAATTGCTGCATCTGGAAGCGATCATAAAAATTTCAGTTAAAAGTTATATCTGGCTCACATAAAAGCCACCGAAATATCTGTGCCAAGCACTTAAACAAGTCATATACTAATAGCTTGTTGTTTGCAGAATTATTTTTAGTTAGTTTCTTCTTCCAATTGTCTATTAAATATATGAATGTAATGTTCTTGTCAAGTTAATTAATGGTTGAGCATTAATTGTAGAAATCTTGAAAAAATCAATGCTCGAATAATACAATGTTGTATCAGTAGGAAAGCAAAGTCTTATGATGTAAATGAATTATAAACGAGCGGCGTCTGGCCTGTCACTCTTTCTAAAGCATAACTATCGTGGGAGACAAATAATTTCATCCCTAAATAATTCACCCTATTATAATTATAATTTGCCGCTATCTCTCTTCTTAGTTGGATATCGTCAATTTGTCGGCTCTGATGTTAGACGGTTGAAAATAACGTCCTAATATGAAAAACTATTATTTATTTAATAGGTATTTGAACCATTGCCCTTTAAAAGGCGGCGTGGCCGAAGGGTCAGGAGGCCTGGTACGATTACGAGTCTTCTGTAGAGGGCAGGTTCGTTTGCAAAGCCGTTAACTAATTTTTTGTCATTCATCGGCCTTCATTTGGCGCCCCGCCTTTCAAATTGACCAATCAGCGCCCTGCAAGATGACGACGTCACTGTTTGTAAAATACTACGTCATACTGTGGGTCATGCCAACCCCCACTTTGCTCGTACTATGCTTTACTTTACTGTGGTGGATTCTATTTGGCTGCTGTTATTTGTGTTCTGCCGCGTTGCGCTGCATACTTGATGTGTTGCCAGCTCTGCCTTCACAGACACTCGCGGCTGCGGGGTCGCCCGCCACAGCATCCCGCCCCATCATGTACATACAGCCACCCATCACGGCAACCCCAGATGCATGCCGTCGTAGCCACACAATCTACTGTGACAGTAGACAAACTCAATAGCCATATCTAATAAGCCGTACTTTTCAAATCCAAACGGGAGTCTTTCAAAATTCAGCAAAGTGTAATGAAAATATGTATGATTCTGATTGGATATAGTTTTGGCAAAGAGAAAACAATTGGACGACATTTCTCGCTCGTGCCACTGCCAAATCTTGAGAGTAACTTCCAACATGTGGTACAGTGGTTTCCCAAAGTTAACCGTCGTGGAAGGATTATGAGCCTTGAAAATTATTTAATTCAATTTACAGCGTACAAGCAAAAACATTTGAAAATTCTGTCGAGTAAACTTGGGCCAATTGGCAAAGTATCAAACGAAAACATGGCCCTTTAAATAAGTTTCTCTTTGACAGCATCGTCGAGATCAGAAAAAAGAGAAAGCTCATCAGATTTAGATCCCATCACATATAACTTTGTGATACATGTTTGTCACATACTCATTCAGGTCAGGGGATTATGTTTAAAGGAAGTATGAAAACTACTTATTTCATCCTTAACAGATAACAAAAATTAAATCCACAAAGTAGAAACTATGCGGCATGAAAATCACATATGTTTATGATTATTAAGTTATAATTGTGAATGTTCTCTTTTCCTCCGTGTACGTGTATTGCGTTTCATTTTGCTGCTCTACATGCAAAATAGAACAGTTCCTATTGACTTATTTGACGGCGCAGTACGCATTGCTCTGCTGTGAAGGCATCGCGCTCAGCACCACTGCCTCGTATGAGTGTCTCCTCATGCAGAACTTGAAGTTCCCAACCTGTCTTTCTTGTACACGTCATCTCTAGCTGTGATCATGTCTTGAATAATTTGATTATTAACGTTTATCACAGCTACTCGCTCTTTAGTCTCATTATAATTCAGAAATTTCCCTTGGTTTGGACATGAGTTTTTTTTTAATTTAGCAGATCCTATAATAGAGAATTGACTAAATGATAGCCTATTTGTGCCGAAAAATTTCTCATCCGTTTCCCATAGTTATGATTTAGGATGAGACAATTAGTTCGGTCCTATGGCCAAACTGCGAGTTCATGCTTTGGATTTGAGCATAAAGAGGACACAGTTTCTTAGCTTAGGACAACAATTGGAGGTTTGAACTCAGCAAACATAGTGCATTATCTGGTTCACAGGCATATGCGAGCATATCATCCAGTAGTCGCAGATAAGTAGAG
Source organism: Trinorchestia longiramus (assembly GCA_006783055.1). Classification (NCBI taxonomy): domain Eukaryota; kingdom Metazoa; phylum Arthropoda; class Malacostraca; order Amphipoda; family Talitridae; genus Trinorchestia; species Trinorchestia longiramus. The sequence goes on from VCRD01001262.1 coordinate 76,329, forward strand.
CTATGTCAGAATATTTATTCGCTAAACCTTCTTGCTTCCACTCATGCATTTCTCATAAGCTTTCAACAAAATCGTTGTTTGATAATTGCAATGTTAAAAAACCGCAGGTTGAGAATACAACACACAGGCATACTTTCTTCATTCCTCTGATGTTGCCAAAAACACAACCATTGCAGGTGGTTCGGCCCAGTTCACAATTCTTTCTACACAGTTGCGGAAAAACTTCTATGATATTCTACTTGACTTAAATATATTCCATAAATATTACTGCGGCGTAGATACTTTCGTAACGAATGGGTATGCAGCATCATACCTTCAGAGATGTGCAATTGACCATACATACAGCATTTTGAAAGCGTTAATGCCCAGCAAAAATGGTGGAATAAAATTTCAGTTTTCACTGTAAAGGGAAAGTTAACATTTAGACTTTTAATTCAAATCATGGATTAAAATACATGAAACATCATCCCAGAAATTCAAGTCTACTTTTCTGCTACAAACAAAGCCGTTGGTCGACTAGCGGCTCTTTTGCAACGTATGAGGCTCACGTATCCGTTGATCAGAGTTGAGTGAACCGTTCTCTAGAATAAGGCTTTGAATTAAGACTGATGTACTTTGGCTAGGAGCCGCAACAGACAGCAACGTAGTCATTATTTTGTCCTGTTCATGTCCGTAATTGTGCTAGTATCAGGATTTTAGTTTCAAGTAGGGTTGTTCTCCGTTGGCTGAAATAAGGGTACTTCAACTGTTAATTATTTTTCTACTGTAAATAAATACAACTCAGCACTTTTTAGATTTCCTTGTTCGCTGATAGTTGCCAAGTAAAAAATAATCGTTTCATTGGAAATTTAGTATCGGCAGAGAGTTGACAACCAACACTTGTGTTCGCGGCGCGTTTATCATACCAGTTATGACGCTCACGGGCATCCTCTTAGTGGGACGACACTGAAGAGAGCCGTTGCAGTCATGGATTTCAACAAACGTTGCCTTTGACCTACATGTGTACAGAAAGATCTACGTTCATGTTCTGCCAGCGCCAAGTGCTAAAGCACTAGCAATCGCTGATTGCTCGTTTCTCACTTTGTTGTATACTGTATATAGCGGGTCGAATAAGTGCTTATAATAGTATGAATAAGTCAAATTCCATGATTAAAACAGTATAGTTGCTTGATTCATCTTTGAAGTACAACAGAAGTTAATTTGAAAAATTGTCTAAGGAGAAACCGATGAGTACGTATAAATGAATTGGTAATATACTCTATCAATAATGTTAATATACAGACTGAAAATTCTTCGATTCAGATTGATTTACCTATACAGGTACCTTGTGAAGAGTATGCATACAAATTTGTGATCTTGCTGGATTGTGTCGACGTTGCAAGCGATAATTCTACTATAGGCATCTACCACGTAATCTTCGCTTCAGCCTAATATTATGACAAAAATTAAGAACTCTGTTCGGGTAATAAATCATAGATTCAGAGAGTGAAAATAGGTATTTGTTTGAAGTCCTTAACTGAGAAGTAGAAAAAAACAATACATTGTCAGCTAAAAATCAAGGACTGGTAATCTAAAGGAAAAACTCATGTGCTTACTGTCAGCAGAAAAAAGTGTAATAATGAAATGTGTAGCACCTATGAAGAAAATTCCAGAATAAATATTGTTAACTGGAGTCAGTGTAAATCCACAGTCAGGAATCAATTCTCAGGATATATTTTGGTGAACACTCGAAGTGAACATAATGCGTCAGATAAATATGCTTCTATTTTAAGTTTCAATAAAAATGCTCTTATTTAAAGAAAAATTGCTCTGTTGAAAAACTATATGTTCGTCTCTGTAGACACTCTGACTCCTTTTTATTCAATAAAGTCGCCTCCTGCCTTAATAACAGCTTCAGTACGCCCTCGGAACCTACTGCAGTTCTTTTTGACTACCTCTCTTGAAAGAGTGACGAAAACCACCTAAATGCGCTCAATCAATTCGTCCTTGGTTGTGCATGGGTTTCGGTTGTGCATTTGACTGCACTCCATAAAAAATAAGTCTATTGGATTCAGGTCGGGGGAGTTGGGAGACCAGACATCAGGAGAGGCGATGTGAACTCAGCATCCCTCGTGCAATCAAATCTCCTGGAATGATTCTGTCTGGCACCAGTTGCTTCAAAGTTGTAGTTGGAAGCAATAACTGTCGTCGAACTTCCCTGACAAAGCTGTCATCCACTTTAAGCTACTTTCCAATATCAGAATTTGGGTATCCGGCCTGAACTGATATAAATACTGCGTGCCTCTTTCATAGATATGGGAACAAACTCCACTACTGATGCCATGACTGCACGTGCAAACCGTACAGAGTACAGACACTACTGACAGCCTGGTTCAATTTTCACAGGTTGGACACTGATAACCTGGCCCCAAAACGCTCCAAAAACACGGGTTATTTATCCGTTGCCTTCTGTACGATAGAGCAAAAAGGTTGTTTTACCAAAGAAAAAGCCCCATGTAGCTTCCAGAATGTCTTGGTGACCAAAATCAAACAAAATAGATATTAATTTCTTAAAATTTTGTTATTAACTGATAGAAAAATGCAATGACATTGCATAAATAACAGTATCATGGCATCAGTGGAGAAAATATTTTCACTTGTAAATCACATCAAGACAAAGCAGACAAACTCACTCAAAACAGACAGTGTAAGAGATAGGTTGTTGGCAAAACAAGAGTTGTCAAGAAGTGCTCAAAACTGTCACGAATGGAAACCTAAACCTGAGTTAGTGAAAGATGTGATGAACGGAGTTTGCAACCAGCGAAATGTACAACGTCTTGAACAACAGAGAAGTAATCTTAATATTGACATTTCCACTGCAGAAGATAATTGGGAAGAGGATCAATAAAAAATCAAGATTACGACCATCATTTCAAATCACGTAAGTAAAACTTTATTATTTTGTGGTCAAATAACATTTTTTTTGGTTCTAAAATGCTTTTTTTTTCATGTTCAATCTGGGGTTATCTAAAATTTCCAACCGGGAGCCCTGGTTCAAATCAAACCTGCATAACTTCAGTTCTAGAGATGACAGCAAGGTTGAAGGTAGCGCGCCGGTTTGCTAAAAGTGAGTTTTACAAGATTCCGAGATAAAAACAATGAGTCTCAATTGGTACACGTCACTCGGAACACAAACTGCTATCTTTGGGGCATTGCGCACCATATAGCGTCACGATGTTCGTGTACCAATAGTGGCTCACGTTGCCTGTAATTGAACTTCTATGTATGTAGAGCATCGTACACCAAATGAGGTACACAACGTTTTTTAGTTCACTGCAGTGAAAAATATCCATTATATAAATTTTGATGTATGGAAAAACCTAGTCTTCGCGTATATCAGTAGTTTAGGCATCGTTTTAACTCACTTTTATTTTCTCTGTAGACCCATGGATCCTTCGTCATTTAACGGTTCTCGGAGTTATCGACCAGATGAGGACGATTCTTGCTCTAACTGCAGTTCATCAAGTAGCGACTGGAATCGAAATGCCTCAGAAGAAGATTCTTCAGCGAGTTCTGAGAGCGACTCGCCAGTTGATGTTGAAAGCGAGGCTGAAGAGAGAGAAACAGAAATGAATAACTCTGAAGTACGTGCAGACAATTCGTGGACTCCATTTGTTGCTTCACAGCGATCTTTCAGATTTACAGGCAAGGAGCAGCTTTTGAAGAAACCAACGCCAAGCGGAGAGAATAATTCGGTTGTGCCATTGGATTTATAATCGCTCTTTGTTACCGATAAAACTATTGATTCTATTGTGAATGAAACAAATAGGTACGCCACTCAAATTCTTCAGTCAAAGGTTGTGACAAGAAAAATCAAGGCTAGCCAAATGGATACCCACAGATGCAAAAGAAATGAGAAAGCTTCTTAGGATTGTTATATGCATAAGTCTAGTTCGAGCACCAAAAATTGAGCACTACTGGTCCAAAAAAGAGATATACGAGTACAATTATTGTTTCATTCGAAACCATATGTCCAGAGACAGTTTTCAGTTACTATTGAATATGCTTCATTTTCGTAACAATGAAGTGATTGATCGACTAAACAGGTTGCATAAAATCCAGTCACTGATTGACAGTGTGTTTTAGAGCAGCAGATCAGTTAGTGTACACTCCAGGATCAAGTGTTATTGATGAGTCTCTCGTTCCTTTCAGAGGGAGAGTAATCATTAGACAATACATTCCTGGAAAAGCCCATAAATATGGAATAAAGCTATATAAGCTCTGTACACCCACCTCGTACACGTGGAATTTTCATGTATATCCAGGCAACATGGCCAAAGAACCAACATTTCAGCATTCGGAGTCTGTTGTCTTGCAGCTTTCAAGGCGTCTTCTTCTACAGGGATTAACTATTTATGCGGATAATTTCTATTCGTCTGTTCCCTTGGCCGAAAAACTCTTACAGGACAAAACGTACGACTGTGGAACTAGGCGGAAAAACCGAAAAGCATTGCCTCATTCCGTTACAAAGGCCAAACTGAAGAATGGAGAAATCGCAGGTTTGATGAACAGCAAAGGAGTGAAAGTTTGCAACTGCAAGGATAAAAGAAACGTACTAACGTTGTCTACTATGCCTGAACATTCAGGCAATCTTCAACCTTCAGGGAAAAAGAATCGAAATGGCACTGAGATACTAAAGCCATAAAGCGTACTGGACTACGATACTGCTAAATGGGGGTTGATGAATCAGATCAGATGACATCTTACAATACTGCACTCAGAAGAAGCACGAAGTGGTACCGTAAATTGGCCATCGAGTTGTTGACAGGAACTGCTGTAGTAAATGCCTGGACACTCTATAATCAGTATTATAGCCCACAAAAGACAATGGGTATGACCGAACTCAAGGAATGTCAAGTCATGACACTCATTACAGGAAAAATGAATGAAAAAGTGTTTTAGGACCAAAGAGTTGCGATATTGGAGGCCTGTGTTCCATCCATGCAATAGGTGAAGCTGAAGGACCAAAGCTCAAAAGAAGAAAACACTGCAGGTTCTGCTATGAAATTATTGCTAACAATGAAGGCAGTTCAGAAGCGAGACGAAAAACAAGAAGAATGACTACCTATTGTAATTCCTGTGATGGAAAGCTATTTCTCTGTGTATCTTACTTCTCAGTGAGGCATTCACCTCGAGTTTAAGTGTGCTTTCAGATGTCCAGTGTTTATTTTTTCTCCTATAATAATTCATACTTGAGCCAGGAATACATCTTTCACCATTGGAATACTGTAATGTCTTTTATTTCGGTTTAATCTTGCATTTTTATCTTTTATACCCACTGAACAACTTGTGCTTGATTTGTACTACTTATATTCTTCTGATTAAATTTTATAACATTATTATATGCTTTTATAATCATTTTACTCTATACAATATCAAGCGTTTATAAGCAGATTACCCTGGTTTACGTCATGTATGATTTTTTAAAAAGTTATATTTTTTAATCCGTGTACCATATATGACGCACGTTTCAGTGAAAGTTTTAAATAGCTGTTATTTTAATATTTGCCAGTGCGTCTCGAAAATATGTGCTAATTATTTTAGTAATGATCATTTCCTACAGTCCTTTTAATTAATTAATTGTGATGAGATCTACTAGTGTTGGCAGGGATGATTCCTGATGATTTTCCGATCTTCTTCAAGCTAAAATTTCCCGTGCTCGACTGAGTGTGTTTAGTCATCTTGATATACAGCTGTGTATTGCAGCAATATACTGGTAATTTTCAGAACTTCATTAATGAGGATGTCAAAACATTTGTGTGCAATAACTCAGATTTTGAATGAAACATGAAATTAATTTGAATTTCAAGGGAAAGTCCCTAAATCATCACGGAGCCATGCTCACACTTGATTGTTCACATCACAGTCTAGATGGAGTGTTCTCTTGTTCACGTAAATAATTTCTCATTCTTTCATTCATCATTTGTTCAAGTTTTATGCACAAAGCACCACTTTATTTTCAACTGAACACTGGTCTCTGTTGTTGCAGCTTATGTAGTTGCAGCCGTGACATGGAAATTTACCTACTGGATTTACTTACTCTTGTCGCTTCATGCATGTCTAAGCTGCCGTCAGTGTTGACAATGTCGCTCTCTCTACCTCACGAGATTGATTTGACTGTTTTCGTCTTTCTTCTGCTTAAAGATCACCAACGATTTGTTCTCTTCAGAAATCAGATGCATCACACATTTACATATTGTTTGATTACTGTAGAAAGAAAAAATAAAATATCAGTGTAGAGACTTATAGAGGAAAAACGTAAATGTCACAGATGTCGACGATTATTAAGAAATCTGTACGTAGAGTATCTGTTATACCTAACCAAAAACACACGAATAAAAATACGCAGAATACTCAACGTATTAATTTATTTTGTCAAGTTTCTCTAGGTTCAACTGAGATTTCATAAGAATTACGTTCTGAAGGCGTAATTTTCTCCACGTGTCGTAATGTGCATCTCAATTGAATCTTCCTCCACGTTTTGGTATTACGAAAATTGTATCTTAAGCCCATTTAATTACGTTCATATGTGCTTAATGATCAAAAATCATATCCGGAAAATGCAGGATGTTAACCTAATCAAATGATCATCGAGGTGATAAGAACCCAGGGAATTGATTACTCAGTACGTCGTCGAAACACAGAACTTAGGTAATATATTTAAAGAAATTGCAGAAAAAAGCAGTAACTTCTGTTCACAGTCAGTAGCTGAACTGGTTTCTCACTTGTCAAGAGTGCCCAACGTTTTGAACGACGAAATATTAACGTGAGTATATGTATGATGCTGGATGACATTTTGGTAAATAATACGAATAGATTCGAGGAGTGTTAGGTTATGACAGACAATTATTAAACCGATTTTACATTGTTAAATACAGAGACATGACTGTTTAAATACAGGGAAGCCCATAAGTAAGGTACCTTTTTAAAATTATTATAGCTATAAAACTAAAAATGGTTGAGATTTGGTTAATTCAAAATGAAAGAAGAAATTTCAAAGTTTAATATAAATTTATAAATGAAACAAAAGAATACGTTTAGCTATGGAATACAACATCTTTTAAATGACCTCCATTATTAGTCAAACAATGGTGTGTTCTTTCAACGGTGCTGTTCATTACTTTCCTTAATGTCTCTGGTAAAATGTTGTTGATCTCTTAAATGTTAAGTTTAAATTTCTGTAAAGTATCAGGCATTTCAATGTAAACATTTTCCTTTAAGTATCCCCAGAGGAAGAAATCAGGAGCACTTAGATCTGGAGATCGAGGTGACCACGGTATATCACCAAAATGAGAAATTATTGTCAGGAAAAATTGCTTTTAACATCTGCATTGTTTCTATCGCTGTGTGCTCTGTAGCTCCATCTTGTTGGAAAATGGTAATCTCTGTGTTATTATCTCCAATTTCAAGTATCAAATATTCTTGAATCATCTGTCTATACAGGTTTCCATTAACACAAATTGCATCACCATTAGCATCTTCACAAAATATGGTCCAATGATCCTCAAAGACGTGATAAAATTGTTCTTGAGTTAAGTGATATGGAATTGTACGTGGATGATACTTTAGATCTTTTACAAAATACGCTGCATAGAGGTACGGGACATTCTCAGTTGAATTGAACGTCTCCTAGTTGACGTTTTGGGCCAATCAGCAACACTCGTTGCAACAACCTGAATAATTGAAGCACCAGTTCGTATGGTCTGTGGCCTGCCACAACGATGTCTGTCTACTGTTGTCCAAGTTTCTCTAAATTTCAATACCAGTTTTTTATGCACTTCTTCAAAGGACCTCTTTCAATACCATCAATATTCCTGTAATTTTTCTGAACTGCAGTAACCGAACAATGACATCGGAAGTAAAGTTCCACTATTTTTGCTTGTTGTTCCATTGCGTAGCGATTCATTTTGGGGGGTGGATTTTATGAATTTTTTGGGCCATATGTTGTGATTGTCGGTAAACTTGATACGCTGGTAGAAAACTTTGAAATCTCCTCATTCATCCTGAATTAACCAAATATTTTTATCATTTGTAGTTTTATAGCTATAGTAGTTTTAAAAAGGTACCTTACTTATGGGCCACCCTGTACTTCTGTAAACAAGTGGTTTCATGATAATTGTATTTTAAATCGTTGATATGATACATTAAGGGTTTTAACAATAGGGTTGTCCTAGTAAATGTGCTACAGAGCAAGGGCTTGACACGGTAACAAGCATGGTGGAAGCTTTGCTGTCTGGTGATATCAATTGAAAACAAAGCAGTTGCAGGTGCGGACTGTCAAATACTTCCTCAAAACTGTTGCCATGAATTTGTTCACCTTCCTTCTATTGGTAATTTATACTGAGTCTAAAGCAAGTCTTCAAATGCTGAACTGATAAAAAAGTTGTAGTAGTTGTTACGAAGCAGTTCAGAATTTTCAACTTCGAAATTTTAACTGTCCATAATATTTTTGTTTTATGCGTAAATATTCATTTTAAAAGACAAAAAATTAAACACTTGGCTTCTGAGATACAAGATAAAACACTTCTGATCTAATTTTGTATATATACGGGTACTTTTACAATGAGTTTCTTATACTGACGGTAATGAAATCGAGGAAGGGCCAGCAGCTCTTAATTCAAAATTCGCTAATTAATGTCACAAAGTTTCACAAAATACTGCTCTAAAGTTATGGCAACATAAGATTTCACTGCTTCATTTATTCTGATTTTACTTTTAAAAATAATGGAGCCTTTCTGGCTTACCAAACATAACCTATCTGAAATCTTATCGCTAGTGGGTACAGAACGTATTGATGCAAACAGTACCAATAATTTTCGACTATACATAATTTGTTGCTTAAATAAATGACATGATTCAGTGCCTTCCAAATTTTTTCGTACTGCACATTGTGAGCTTGACGTTTATTTCAGTCCTCTTATTCCATTTCTCTTTTACTCTCTCTCTCTCTGTCTCGGACAGGCGTAAATCTTTTATTCAAACGAGTTCGCAACATTACAGATTTCTCAAACAAATTAATGTCTTGTATAGTTAATAGAAATAAATGGATCAAAAAATTTCAAATTTTCGATAAAATGTAGACGCATAAATTTGAAATAATATATTTAAACAATGCTTTCAGACATATTTTTTCGTTTCTGTTAAATCTCTTGAAGAATTAGAAGCGGTTACGTGGCAATCAGCGGAATCGATGTGGTCGGGTGTCGTCACACTGCTCGCCTCATCTGACAATTTTACGCAGCTCAAGAAACTCGAGATGTCAATGCCAACCTCACTGATGAAAAGCTCGTCGATAGGAGCCTCACTAAAGGAATAAAGGATGGCAATAAATTCCCAGTGAACGAGGGAATTCACTGAAACTTTGAAGCTGTATAAGACAAAATTTAAACGAGTTTTTGAGAATACGTTGCAGAACACAGATCATAGTCTTTGGGAAGAATGTTTTTTTCTGAAAAATATCTTGGTTGAAATAATTATAATAATTGCCAGCTATGCATCTCTGAATAGAACACTTACTAGCTCTCAATCTGATGAAGATCATAGAGTTTAGGTGTGAAATGCTACTGTCATCCTATTTTACAAATGGAATGTTTACAAGATTGGTACCGCATCTAAATTCCACAAGTAACTAACCTTATTTTCAACAATACATTTGGCGTACAATCACTGTTATTTTTCTGAAGAGCGCTATAGAAATCTGAAATTTAACTATGGATAATTTGAGGAACGAATCTTAAACACAGCTGTTAATACACGATGAAGGTCTTGCAACGGGAGGCTCCCTCCGTAAGCCGTGAAATTCCGAGACGCTCTTTTTTCCCCTTAACAATGTTTTCTTTTGACCGAGAGAGTACAGAAATTTTATAGCAATATTGCTATCTTTCTTTGATCAGGACGTGTGTCTCAGTGAATGAATAAGCAGAAGCTCTAAGTACTCAGTTTTAAATAATCATATTTACTATATACACGGGCAATTTAAAAATGATTACGGCCATTCTTGCCATAGTGTGATACTAAGGAAAAATTAATTTAAGTATTCATATTAACTTTAGGCACAATTTTTACTGTGAAGAACTACTGTGAAGAACATCCATTTATAAGAAATGGATGTGACTGCCTGGTCCTCTTTGCTCAGGGTTGGAATATATGATAAACTAGTTCCTATCTTTATCAATGATCACATTTACTTTATCCCAAATTACTGATGAGCAGCCCGCGCATTACAGCGACTGTGTGCATGAACTGCATCATTTCGTTCAAGTAAAATGAAGGTGGCGCATTTTACGCTTACAGTGCGGCCATTTGACGCCTGCCAGGCTTGCCGTCCCGTAGCCTCGTCGCTAATCTAACAGAACTGTTTTATCCAGTAGGTTTCTTCTAGTTTTTCGCTAAATTAGACTGAGGTCATATACGGAATTGAAGCGGCAGTGTGAAATTAGCTGCAATCCATGAAGTGAATAAAATGGACGGGAAGTGATTAAATCGACTCAATGAATTGGCCAAACTTTGAAAAATCAACTTTAAAATTAATAAACAGAGGTAAAATACATACTGCAATTGATCCAAAGACTCTTTTACCCACAGTGTCAAAAAGTAGCGTAGAATATAGCAGCTTGAACACTAGCAACTGTAATTAAGTAGCAGTGAATACTACAACATATGAAATTCCAGCACGAGATCGTTCACTGCCTGCTCGCTGCACTCGACGGACACTTCATTATCACCTGTCTGATGTCCGCCGCTGCGCAGCGACTGCTAATTATTCCATCATCATTTTTGAACTTGGTTCTACATGAACATTCTGCCGTACATTCAACAACCAATGCATGCCGTTTGAAAATGATTGGCCACCACATTTAATTCATCGATGTATGCTACTGTCGAAGCAGAAAATTGTTCTGCCAATTTTATGAAAAATGTGTGAAATTGAACACAATCTATTTTTTATCCTACCCTTGTGATCAAAGAGAGATCTTACCACTCACTAACTGAATATACTTAAAAACTTGTTCCTTTGATTATAAGAGTTTCTGAATGAGTTACATTTTAATTTACATTTTTTAAGCGACTTTAAATACCACCGTGCTTTCAGTCGGAACTCGAAGAAATTATTATTTTGCAGACTTCAAACAATCCTATCAAAAACGTGATGTATTTTTGAAAAAGATTTTTGATGGTAAAATTTAATGTTTTACTTCAATGCCAAAACTTCAAAAAATAAAAAGTGTACATGAGTTAGCATTTATCTGCTAGAAGCCCAGTTCTCTGCAGTGAACGTGTCTCTGAGACTGGACGGTGACAAGACTTCTCGCTGCTCCAATACTAATTTCCTCGCCCGAACTCGCCTCCAAAATAGAAGACAGGCTTGATGGGACTGCGATAACAGAGAACGCGTCGATAACTAGTGAACATTCATTCGAGGTGTCCCACCCAATACACATTTCCCGTGTACAACAGATATTTCCTTCATTTCCCACAACAGACATTTCTCTCATTCTCATGTACGACGCACATTTCAACTATTTCCCATGAACAACGCATGTATCTTTCGGGCGTCCGTGCAGTAGTTACTGCAATCCTGATGTGTACCGTTTAGCAGTGGCGGCTTGTCACAGAAATGCTGTACAATGAAACGAATGCGTGATTGTAAGACTTATAAAACAACGTGTTAAACAACATTAAAGTAATTGTTTTAATTGAAGCAAAATTTAAGACTTATAGTTATAGTAGCCTATAGTCTATTACACACTTGGAGGTTGTCGCAGTCCTGCTGGTGGAGACGGACTAGCTGATGTCATCTTAGAACTTTTCGATAAATAAAAATCTAGGTGTCGACTTTTTCAAGTCACAAAATGGTTCATAGCTCTTTCATTGGAATCTTTAATTACCACTATCATTGTTTTCAATAGCTCACATTGCTAGAGCAAACTTTTCTTATTCTAACAGGCTAAATGATTTCATTTTTTCTGTTTCTGCTATCGTCTTTGGGGCTGTGATTTATAAACGTTTAACAATTGGCAGTTTTTGACAATGTTGACTTCAGATTATTGTCATTTACCATTTCTAGCGATCCAAAAAATATCCAATTTATACAAATCATCGCTGGGGGCAACTTCCAAGTACTCAAAGTTTGGGTTGACACTAAGTTGTTGCCTAAGTAACCTCAGATGTAGCCTCGGATGCCCCTATAGCCTCGGATGAATCTAAGTATTCATCGGTCAACGCTGGAGTTGACTGTAGTTTCAATACATAGAATGCTTCATGAAACATTTACAATGCATCAACGTTTCCAATGAACTTAAATGTCAGTCTCATTTGCCTTCATATCAAATGAGGTCAATGCCTCAGTAAATTCAATAAAATGTGTTAAGAGCGTAAACCAGGGGTCCGCAAAGTGGTCGATATCGACCCCTGGGGGTCGAGGACAGAACTCACGGGGTCGATAAATTTATGGGGGTCGGAAGGAGCTCGATTAAGGAAAATAAAAAGAATCAATTAGATTTACAGGACCTTGGATGCAAATACATTTTTTGTAGACAAATTTGAAACTTGGTCAAATTTCAATCTACAAAATAAAAATGGAAAACTTCAATATGAATATGTTGTAAATCAAATTAAATGTTAGGAGTGAACAATTGCTTACAATGCAGTAGCTGCAGTCGAGACAGCGTGTGCTAGTGACAGCTACTCAAAGCCTTACCTCCAGCGCAGTATGTGTGTATGTCGAGTACACTCGAGGCTCCAGGGCTGCCACTGATGGGGGAATTCCCCCAGATCTGGGGGAAACGCAGGTAGTCTGGGGGAATGGGGGAAACGCTCGTAAAATCGGATAAATCTGGGGGAATTTCACCGGCAATTATTTTCAATTCAAAAATTGTGTAACTTGAATAATTTTGGGTTACACCCAGAC